>JAEUWS010001040.1:0-12656 GCA_018524945.1 Podaxis sp. C-F-92630
ATAAAATGCAGAACGGAAGTAAGAACAAAGTTACCAAGACTAAGGTAAAGGATCCGAGACGATACAAGGAAAAACAGATGAACAACACTTGTTGCAGTGGTTGTGAGCAACCGAGTGAGTGCACCCACCTGTTTGGACAACAGGGTGGACAGAATCCATCAACAGAACAAGCAGATCGGGATTGTGCGAAATTGGAACATCGGATATCGGATTTTCGGACATTGGGTGAGCACAGGAAAGTAAGCATGGAAGCATGTGGACAGTTATGACACCTAGACCTTATAGTGCATAACTGCAATAATGCACTTTATCAAAAAAGCCTTCTGCTGCAAGTTGAGTCAGCTCACATCACTGAACATACTCTTTGGCTCAACACTAACTGAGTAGTGATTGACAAAGAACTACTCATTGTCAAGAAGGACATTTGCGATGCCAACTGCTCCTACTTCGTGTCCCCAGAGATTTGGGATTCTGTCCAACCTGCTCTCCCCATGTCCAAATCATTCGTTAAACTAACAAACATTCCTTACCTTCGTCCTGACAGCACCCCTCATGTCGCTGATGACTTCTTCAATGTCATCATGTCTTCTGAGTACAGCAACACCCTCAACCACATTGTTGGCAAACCAAGGTTTTGCCAAGTTTCCCCTCACTCTGACTCCACATCCCTTTTCTTTGACTTGTGGGATTCCCAATTGGCCACCCAGGCCAAACTTCTCCTTAACCATACAATCCTCATTGAGAATTGTGTTTGCACTTTCCATGGTGCAACCATGTGCACAGCCAGCCCTCTTTGCACCAGGTGTTGGCATTGGGGACACCCCACTCACCTATGCAAAGCATGAAACCCACACTGCTCCATCTGCGGTGACCCTCACCATACAGACAACCATCATCACGATGGATTCTGCTGTCATGGCAAACCCAGTCCCAACCCACATGACCCTACCCCTGCCAATATTACTATTTGTCCCCATGTTGAAGATTTTAAATGTCTTTCATGTGACTCCAAAGACCACCATGTCAACAGCAATAAATGCCTGTTTTTCTGTCATCACTTTGACTGAGAGTGGATCAACAACAAAGTTCAAGAACTCAAAGTGGAGAAAAACCACTGAGACTTCAATTCTAGGGCTGTGAATGTCTAATTATGCCCCTCCTACCCCCCCTTCATCTTCTAACATTTCTGTTCTCTTTTTCAACATCCAAAAGAACCATCTTACCATAGACTCTCTCCTTTCTTCTCCAGATTTTCATAACTTTCATCTTTTATGTTTACAAGAACTGCCACTAGGCTTCATTTGTAACATCCCATCCACTAAGGACTCTGACAGAGAACCCTTAGATGGACCCCCTATCAACAGGAATTGGATCCCCATTATTAATAGAGCACATAAATCTCACACCCTCACTTACACTAATATTTCTATTTGACATTTACTTCCAAGATCTGAAACTAGTATAGTTGATTCTCTGGACTTCCAACTCATTTCACTCTCTTTCCCTTCAAAATTTTTCTTTCTTAATTCATATTTTGATTCTGAAAATGATTCTTCTCTTAGTTACTTGGAATCTTGTACTCTCCCACCTTCTCTTGTTTGCACAGGAGGAGACTTTAACACCCGCTCCCCCGAATGGGACATTCGCACACCTCACCACTCAGCTCAAGTGGACTGTCTAAGTATGAATTCTTCAGGTCTGACCCTATCCATGCCTACTAACCCCCTGGACCAACTATTCACACACATCCCTGATGACCCATCCAAGAGCAATACCACCATCAACCTAATCTTTTCAGTTGATGACAATCTTTGCCCTACTCACCACATCCAACATGATCTCACACTCAAATCAGACCATGTCCCCTTATTGACTATCATTCCCATATCCAAACTGACCCCTGCAACACACACTAAGCTCACTATCCCCAAGGATTCTGAAGAGGAGTCCACCTTCCTCATGTCCATCATCACTAGAGCTGAATCCCTCAACCCCTTATTCAATGACGTATCTGATCTCCAATTATACACTGAACACCTCCTCTCTATCATCACTGATGAGTGGAATCATCATGCCATCCCCATTCAACTAGGTAAATGGTCTAAACCTTGGTGGAATAAATCCTGCATGGAAACAATCCAGACCTTCTGCCACCATAAATCCAAAGCCAACTGGAAGAAATTCAGACAGGTGACTCGTGCTGCTAAGCACACTTTCTTTGACAATAAAATTGAAGAAACTTCCAACAAGAAGCAAAGGCCTTGGGACCTCACATCCTGGATAGGCAAATGCTCTCTTCCTCCTACTGAATCAATTACCTTCCATAACCAACCTTGTGACAACCTTCCATCATTGTGGAATGCTCTCCATCAGACATACAACTCAGCATCAGACCATCCCATTGACACCAACCATGTCATATCCCACCTTCCCTTTCAACCTACATGTGAATTCCTCCCTTTCTCTCACCAGGAGCTATGGGACACCCTCAAACCATGCTCCAATTCATCTACCCCTGGCCCAGACCACCTAACATGGGCCCATATCAAATCACTGATGTCACATTCTAAATTCAGAAGTGACTTCATTAACTTCACTTCCAATTGCATTCATCTATCCTATTGGCCAGAATACTTCAAGGCTTCAACCTCGGTCATCATCCCCAAGCCAAATAAGCCACACTACAACACTCCTAAAATGTTCTGACCAATAGTCCTCCTCAACACTCTCAGAAAACTCATCAAGAAAATGCTATCCAAATGAATGCAATTTGAGGCTGCATCCCTAGAACTTGTTCACCCCCTTCAATTCAGTGGACTTGTTCATCACTCGACTGAAGACGCTGGCGTTTACATCACCCATTTAATCTGTGACAGTTGGAAAAGAGGACTCAAATCAAGTGTCCTTGCTTTTGATGTTGCTCAATTTTTTCCTTCTATTAATCATTCCCTTCTTACTGCTATCCTATCTTGACATGGTTTCCCTGACTGCATTGTCTCTTTCTTTGTTAATTATCTTTCAAATAGGACCACTACTTACTCTTGGAACAATTTCTTCTTGCCTTCTTTCATTGCATCTGTAGGAGTAGGTCAAGGTTCTGCCCTGTCCCCCATCCTTACTTCCCTTTTTCTGTCTCCTCTCTTATATCAATTTTCAAGCTCTCTGTCTTGTAAAATAATCTCTTTTGTTGACAATGGACTCATCCTAGTACAGTCGAACTCATTCTATACTAACATGTTCTCTTTAGGCACTGCCTACCATCAAGTAGAGCAATTCCTCACATCCATGGGCCTCACTCTTGAACATGATAAGACTGAGGCCTATCATTTCTCTAACCGCCCCTCCCAGGAGCCAAATCCTCCTATCCACATCCATCCCATCAGATCCCAACCTATCAACATTCACCCAAAACCCTACCTTCGATATTTGGGTTTTTGGTTTGACCATGGACTTACATTCAACGAACATGTCTGCTTCTATTCCACCAAGGCACTCTCAACTGTCAAGTGCATGAGGCTCCTTGGTAACTCTATTCGTGGTCTTTCACCAAAGAACAAATGCCTCCTATACAGGTCATGTGTGGTCCCAATTGCCACATATGGCTTTCATCTCTGGTTTAACCACCATGGTTGCTGCTGCAGCCTTATCAAACAACTTCAAAAGATGCAATGGGTGGCTGCCATATGGATCACCAGAGCATTTCATACCACCCCTTCTGGCGGAATCAAGGCCATTGCTGGTCTCATCCCAATCCACCTCCACCTGTTTAAGTTAGCCAAATGCTGCTCATTCAGGTGTCATACTCTCCCACCCACTCATGGCCTTAAGATCCTTACCTGGGACATTGACCACATTAATGCACATGAATCAAAAACTTGCTCCACAGCACTCAATTATGTCTTGGATGCACAACTTATATCCAATAATTTCTCCCTACTCCATATGCATGCTAAACCAGGCCAATGTGTTAGTGATATCTTTCCTAACCATTTAAAATTTCATAAAATGCCCACTCCCATCAACAACACTACACATTCCTGTCACCTTGAAAACACCTCTCATATTCACAACCAGGCCTTCTCTTCTCCTTCTTCACTTCTAGTAGCTACTGATGGATCTGTTCCTATCTCATCCTCTTTCTCTGCTCTTGCTGCATATCTTGTTTTTAATTCGTCTCCTACAGACATTCTATCCTCTCATGTACTCCCTTGTGGAGAGGTACTCTCATCCAATGCAGAATCTTATGCTCTCCATTTAGGACTTTTTTCCTCTATCTCACTTGCTTCCTCCTGTAATTGTAACAAAATTGTAGTTTTTATGGACTCTATTGCTTCTGCAGAACACTTACTCACATATGGTCCTCACAGTGCCCATCTGGACTCCATACATGTAGCTCCCCTCCTTCACGACTGGCTCTCTGCCTCTCCACTCAACCAGATTGACTTCTGGTTCATCCCTTCTTCAGCAAAATGGTCACTTCATCATCAAGCTCACCACCTCACCACTTCTATTCACATCCCCAATAATAAATGTGTGCCATACTGCACATCACTTGGCTTCATCTGGAAACATTACACCTACAAATGTCTCACAAAATGGAACGACCTAATGACATCTCCATCCTACTGTGGCCATAATTGGCTACCTCTTAATTCCACCATGATGACTCCAATCACCCCAACTTACACCAACAGCAGCTCATGGTTAAAATATTCCATGGGCACTGACATCAATTTATGTGCATGCTTCACTCGATGTGTCACCAACCATGCACCCATAGGCGCTTTTAGACAGTGCTTCTTCCCTGGGCACCACATTAACGCCTGCACATGCAATGGTGAAATGCTAGAAACCTGTGATCATATACTCAATGAATGTCCAAAATATCATCATCCTTATGGGGACTGGAACAACATGTTCTGGCTCCAAAACTTCCTTACCAATAATCCATCGGCATTCGCTTTCGCTAACCAAATCCCACAAGGACCAGTCACCCTCACAGAATTCAACACACACTGTCTCTCAAGACAAGAGTGGTTATGCTTACATGGAGCCCCAGATGTGCATTGAAGGATCCTTTCTTTCTCTCATCTCTTGTACTATACTTAGGTAGCTTGCCTCATAGCTAGCTCCATCCTCCCTCATCTCTTCATTTTCTGTTCTCTTTTCTTTTTCTCTATCCTTTTCTTTTAGTTTCAGTCTTGGGACTGCTAGCATGCACCCATTTGTAGTAACTTAGTGTTTCTGCAATAAAATTGGATTTAAAAAAAAAAAAAAAAATGTACTGAATGGATGAGAGCTGTCTTGAAATTTGCCCTCAGTTGTGTGAATAGCACTCACAGTGCTCATAAGTTCTTGGCAGAGTGTTCTGATGGAATCATCAGAGCTGGAGACATTGGAGAGGTTGGAGATGATGGGAGTGAATGAGAAGAGGCTTGAGGAGTCTCTTGGTTGAACTGGGGAGAGTTGGATAGAGGGTCAAGTTCCATACAGTTGGAAGGTAATGGCATAGAAGGCATTGAAGAAGAGGATGGAGAAGACCAAGATCTGGTCCATCCATGAGGGTTAGAGGCTCCCATCCTGAGGGATTGGAAGGGGTACAAATGTTGTAGTGAATTGCTTTGTCTTCAGTAATTGTCTCAAAAGCAATTTTATCACAGGCAAGGGCTTCTTCATCAGAAATTGGTACAACTCCTGAGGAACTGATAGGAAAGCCAGGTGGGGTTTCAGGAATGAATTGTGGGGAGTTATCATGAGCTTTGTAATGACCCATAGTGGGTGCAACCAGAACTAGGTGGTGGTTACTGGGAAAGGAAGGTGATTCACCTGTACAGAAGGGGCTTCAGCTGCCTATATTGTCAATTGCCTTTCTCCTGCTCTCATCAATGCTTTTCTAATGCCAAAGTGGCATTGCTTGATAGGACTGTTCATGCAAAAATTAAAAGGTGAAATTTCAATTTGATACAGTTTGTGTGATAATGCTGCAAGAGGTACTCAGTGGCTTGTTTTAATGCAGGTTAAGTGCTTTGATGCTGGTATATGTCTTTGTTGATATGTGGCTACCAGAATGGTTCAAGAAGCCAAGTCTGCATTGTGAAAATTCCTTTGTGCTAAGCTCATCATAAGCTTGCCAAAACAAGTCAAGCCATTTTCTACTACCTATAGCCAGCTTACACTTTGCCTTATAGTCCTTCTTCAGCTCCAACATTGTTTTGGTGAGCCTTCATCCCCTTGAACAAATTGCTCAGAGTACTGAGCATCCCCAATGCCATGCTGAAGCTTTCTCACACCAGGTAATGCCCAGCAACCAGCTGTTGATGGACTGATCTAGGGCTCTTCATTCTTCCAGTTCTTTGTGATGGCCTAAAAGTAAGTGATACAGTGGAGACACCTCTACCAGGCTGCTATTTCAGGTAGATGTTTGCATTGCCAACATTGTAGACACTTCCTGATTCCTGATTTATATATATATATTTAAATCAACAGTTTATTGCCACAAGTACTACCTATGACAAATGGGTGCACAATAGCAGTCCCATCTTAAATAAGGATGACACAAAAGAAAATTCAAACACAAAAATATACAGGTGTCCCTAACAACATGGATGAAAAGGAATCATGGAAACTGGTCAGAGCCCAAGCCTAGAGGACTAGGGAAAAGAGAAAGGCATATGGTGATATTGAGCTAGCCCTTATGACCCCCAGAGGGGGCTTTCTTGGCCAGCTTGGCATTGCAGATGTAGTGACCTCATATCCAGTCACAATTGAAACAGTGATGCCAATAGGGGCACCAGTAGTTGTTAGAGGCATGGGTGCCATGACAGTTGACACAGTGTGAGGAATGGGGGCAGGGTGAGCCTGCTGGAGTGGGGGGGATGGGGGGTGTCACTTTGGGGTTGCCTTTGCAACACCTGGCCATGGAGCAGTACAAGGCCTCAGAACGAGGTCCCACACAGAGAGGACACCTAGGCATGGGAGCCTTACAGGTGTCAGAAGGATAACTCCAGCACCAACAGTGTTGACACTGGGGAGTGCCAGTGTGCACAAGCACCTTTAATGAGACAGGACACACCATTGATCATGACATGCCTGTTGATGAGGGAAGAGGCAAGGGTACCTCGTTGTGAGTTGATAAAGTCAATCCACACAGTGGTGGAGTCAGCCTTGGGAGAGTTGTGAATGACATACATGTGATGCACATCAGAGAGGGGGAAGAAAGAAGAGGTAACAACCTCAGTCTTGACTTGATCCACAGTGAGGGGAAAGCCATTGGATGAGAAGAAAGGAGCATCCATGATCTTGATGAATGATTGTGAGACAGGGAGGGTAATATCAGTGCTTTTGAGCACAGAGGGGAGCAAGGCTTTGAGGGTATTGACATTGGCCTGGGAGGGGACACTGCCTGTAGAAAAGGCAATGATGATTCCTGATTTATATGACATCCACCAATCTATCCATTTTGCAGTATTTCCTCACCAATGGCTTGGGTTTGCCCTCTCTTCAGAGTGGATTGTTGTTGAATGCCTTCACAGGTTTGCCAAACCTGAAGTTGACACAGGATGGTCATCCTTCACACTCACTGGCTTCTCAACTCTTAGCCCTCCCATCTCTCTATTTTTTTAGCTGAAAGTTGTTGTACTTGTTTGCAAGAGACTGTTTGAGTCAGGGCAGCCATTCCAATTGCTTTTGGCATTGTCAAGCATTGGAGACAAAGTGGCTAGCTTGCCTCACTGGGACCAACACACAACCCAAAGTCATTTCTCAAGAATGAGTGGGTGGTGGGTGCACATATGACTATGGTAGTTTTCTTTGGGACTGAGTTGTTTACCTGGACAAGGTCCAGGTGAGGTTCAGGTGGGTGAGAATTTGCCTCTGAAGACCTGACTGATATACCAATCTCTTCAAATTCTATTTAGATCTCATGAATGCATAGGAGAGGCACATGTAAATAGATTTAGAAAGTCAAATGTGTCACCAAGTCTTGTGATGCCTGCACAAACTGTGGCTGCAACTCATTGGAGATTGTGAATGAGATGGGATGGAGGGGCCAATATGTGGGGTGATAGCTTGAGTTTCCCCTGGAATTTGAATGTTTCACACTTACATCATACATCATATGCTTGCATGAGTGTTACTGGTACATTGGGTACTCTGACAGACATGCATGAAATTGCTCCCTACCATGCACCAATGACTGACAATCAAAAAAGGTTGTGTGGTACTTGACATTGGCAAAAAGAGTGTGAAGACCAGAAGGATCTTTTGGTGGGTATCTGTGAAGGGTATGATGGTGACTCTGTCCAGTATGATTCTATGTCTCAGAAGATTGGTCCAATGATCCTAGTTGACCTGCAAGGCTACAGCTACCCATACCATCTCTTGCCCTTCTGCATCTCTCACTAATGCTTCCCCAAGGCCAAGGCAGTGTTGCTTGACAGAACAGCCTATGTGCAAATTATAAGGTGAGGTTTCAATATGGTTTGTGTGATAATGCTGCAAGAGGTGCTTGTTGGCTTGTATTAATGCAGATCCATTAGCTGTCATGATCTTGTCAATATTCAATAGCTCCCAATTAGCACAATTCTCCTCAGGGACAAACATCCCTGGGGATCACCCATTCAACATCCTCCATTCTGGACAAGACAAAGGGAAATAGTGTGGGTGGACAATGTAGTGGTATCCATTCAACTTTGTCACAGTGCAAGTATAGCATTGACATGCACCTTGCATGAGTGGGAGAGTAGAATCAGGACTGTAGTAGTACATGTATGCAGGGTTTCCTGCATTTTAGGCAGCAACTGTGAGCCATGCACTCAATGAAATGGCTTCTGACTCTTGAAATGATCTGATGAATGTTCCCTATTCTCCTCTTTGCAACACCTAAACTTGGGTCTGCTGTCAGAATGGGCTACAGCCATCAAAATTGGATGTATTGGGATTCAACAGGTTTGAGATAAGTGGCATATTCCCAGATTTGACTTGGCTGCTGCTTAAGCAGTAACTCTAGGACCAGACTTCAACTTTGCAGCATTTGCCACATAGTTGCAAAGGTCCTCCACTTGTTTCAAGGATGGGAATGCAATTATGTCACATATGCAAGGTTCCTCAAACCATTTGACAGGCTTGATTGAGTGTTTCCTGAATTGGCAGTGTATCAGATTCAGTATACTGGGACTGGTAAGTGATGTCTTGTTTAAATGCAACTATTAGTGCAGATAGTCTTATCTTCTCTTCTCTACATTCATATTCAGCTCAGGAGATGTTCATTATGTTATCACTGTTATGGCAAACAATCCATCCACAACATGTCCTTATGTTTGTACATGCAATGTGAGTTTTATAAGCCAGTTGCTTCAGAGCCACCCACTCTCCAGGTGTTAAACAGCCTGTCTTCTAATCAGTGATTGTATGAATGCCTCCCCCATGAAGCCCTACACATCACCCTTGGTAGTCATTGCAGTCCCTTGAGACTTTCAGCTCTGTTGTTAGTTTGTCATCTCCTCCCATCCCAATGGCTCTTCCCTCTGTTGAGAATATGCTGAGCAGTCAGTAAATCTGGATTCACAATCCAGTTCAGAGCACTTCCCCAGCTGACAAGTCATTCTGCATTCCCTCCAGTCTTCTTCTGATTGATTCTTGCTCTCTTCATGTTCCTGTTGAGTTGTAGGCATGCAAATCCATAGTGCAAGCAGTTTGTGTCAGTTCCTATCAGACAACTTCTCACTTCACCTTTCTTAAGCTTTTTAGTCCTGACCATACCATACATTCATGCAGCAAAATCCTCTGAAGCTCCAGGCCATCCAGTCTCTATGCCATAATGGATGTGCTTGGATGGGTTTTTGGAGTAAACTCTAGATGGAAGGACTGTTAAGAGCATCCTCAGGCCCAGTGATGTACTACATGGCAGGGTCAAAAGGCCCACATTTTTCCAAGCTAGTGTGATTGTGGGGTGACAAGTAACAGTGGCAGTCCTCTGGGAGTTGTCAGCTTGGTGAGTCTCCACCCTCTTAATTGAATTGCTTGAAGTACTGAACACCCCTAATGTCATATTGAAGTTTCTATATATCATGATGGCCTGCACCCAGCTATCAAGGGACTGATCCAAGGTTCTTTGTTCTCCCAGCCAGTTGCAATGGCCCTGACAAGAAGCAATCACACCATGAAGAGACCTCTGTCCAGAGCAAATTTGTGGTTGGATGCCTCCACCAGCCTGGAAAGCTAGGAGATAGTCCTCCTCCACACCCACCAGCTTCTCTACTCTTAGTCCTCTCACCTCTTCATCTTTTAGCTTGTCATGCTTGTCTGCAAGAGACTGTTCAAGTCAGGGCAGCCATTCCTATTGCCTTTATCATTGTTAAAATTTAGAGACAAGGTGGTTGGCTTGCCTCACTAGGTCTAATGCATAACCTGAAGTCATTTTTTGAAGATGAGTGGGTGGTGGAGGGACTCAGTGGCTTACCTGGACCCTTGTCCAGGTGATGTCCAGGTGGGTGAGAACTTGCCCCTGAAGACCTGACATATCAATCTCATTAAATTCTATTTAGATCTTGTGAATGTATAGCAGAGGTGTATGTAAATGGGTTTGGGAAGTCAAATATGTCACTAAGTCTTGTGATGCCTGCACAAACTGTGGCCACAACTCACTGGAGATTGTGAACAGGATGAGACAATAGAGGAGCCAATATGTGGGGTGGTAGTGGGAGTTCCTTCCCTGGAATTTCAAAATTGCACACTTACATCATATGCTCACATGAGTGTTACTTGAATGTTGGGCACTCTGACAGACATGTGTGAAATTGCTCCCTACCATGCACTAATGACTGAAGCTCAAAAAGGGTTGTGTGGTATTTTGACATTGACAAACAGAGTGTGAAGACCAAAAGGATTTTTTGGCAGGTATCTGAAGGATAGGATGGTGACTCTGTTCTGGTATGTCTTGACATAGATACAGGTCTAATGTACTAATGTAATGCAGCATGCAGTAATGACCCAGAGAGAAGACAGGTATATGTCCAGTGCTTTATCATGTCCTATGACTGTGAGTGGTTTTTGAAGTTATGCAGCTTACCGAAATGTTTCAACCTTTTTTCACTCCTTCATTGTCCCTTCTGGTGGTCTAAACTCCCTTCAGCCTCATCTTTCCCTTCCCTCTTGCAAAACCTATGCTGAGTGGTCACTGGATCTGGATCAGCAGTCTTCAGCTCAAAGCAGTACTCCAGTTGGCAAGTCATTCCATGTTTTCCTCCATGCTCCTTCTGACTGACTTCTACTCCCCTCACATTTCTGTTGGGCTGTGGGCACCCATGTTCCTTCATTGTTTGAGTCCACAGTATGAGTGGTTTGTGTCTATTCTTATTAAGCTGACTTCTCACCCTCACCCTTCTCAAGCCCTTTGATTTTGACCAGGCTGTGCAATTCATGCAGTGAACTCTTCTGCAGCTCCAGGCCCTCATAGTCCTTATAGAAGCCCAGTTACTCTGGGATCCTTGGGTCACAACTCATACCAGTCTCCACAATTTCAGCAGTCATAACAGGTTGCTCTTGAATGTGTTGTTAGAGTAAACTCTAGCTGGAAGCATCTCTAAGAACATTCTTGCATGACAAATAACCCCTATAATCAGTGAGCAATTGAGACTTTACTTCCTGGAGAATGTCATGGTAGCACATCATGGTTTCAAACCTGGGCCATCATTGTGTTTCATGGGCTAATCTGTTTTCACCACTTGAAGTCCTGGAAGGGTTATCAGATCATGAAGCAGTTGATGCTCAAGCTCAGCTTGGCTTTCACATAATACTATTTGGTAATTTTAAGTCCAGACTTCCAACCAAGTTTCCTCTGGATGTCAAGGGGCTGCTACAATGACTTTAGCATGACAGCACATATTATCTATGGTTTTTGGAATGATCAATAAGTGAGCAAATATCTCTGTGCCAAAGCCTAGCCATGGGCCCAAATATTTGCTTGTCCAAGTTGTGCAATCACATCAATTCTCTGATGTTGTATTCTAATTCCTGCACTTCTACACTTCCACATTGCTGCAGGCCACCTCACTGCTAACACACAGTGGGCATGTAACTATGCCCCCTCAACAGGGTGGTATCTATATCCAAGAAGTGGTATGGAGAAGTCCCTGTTGATATAGTTAGTGATTGTGGACCATATGGAGAAATGTGGTTTGAAGGGTCCAGTGTCAGCACATCAAATGTATGTATATTATTTTCAATTTTACAGTCATATAGTATTTGGAATAGCCCCATGGGCTATCCCTCCAAAGGAGAACCAGCATCTCACCCACACCATAGCACTGTGTGCCTATTCATGCATAAAACTGTGAGTTTTGTACCCTACACCAAAAACTAGGAGAGGAGGCTGCCTCATTGTACAGAATTAGTGGGCCCTGGGATGGTAAGGAGGTGATGAAAAGACTTGCATTTGATGTATTCTTGCTGAGTGACCAGAGTAAAAACTTTGTATTCATTATTTGACTTCTGATTTGACATAGAAACTGTTATGGAACCACCAGTCTTTCCTACTGCCCACCCCCATGGACTTGCCATCACCAATACAATTCTGCAAGAGCTAGGACTTCCTAGCAGCATTTGAGATGCCATCCCTACACAAACAGCCAATGACATGACCAACCTAAACTCTGAAG
>JAEUWS010001045.1:0-12628 GCA_018524945.1 Podaxis sp. C-F-92630
GGGCTGGTAACCATGACTCCGAGAGCCTAATGGACGTCTGGTGAAGTCCATAACAGTAGCCACAGTTATGGGAACACAAATTACACATCCTGGGATCACTGTACAAATGATCAGTGTCACCAACAGGCTGAGCAATACCAGTCTGCCACCGACGAACATGCACAGAAGCTGGCGTTTGATTCAGCTGGCATTTGATGGTCCAAACTCCTTCGCCTCCCCTACTTCGACCCCTCACAATTTGTTGTTGTTGATCCAATGCACAACCTATTTCTTGGTCTACTCAAGAAACACTTCGATAACATCCTTGGCGTTCATGTCCAGAAGCACGTAAATGAACCTGCATGCCACATCTCCTTGTCTTCTGAATGGCAGGACCTTTCTAGTGGTGACAGGGAGTCTGTTGACCACTTAAGGCGCTACCTCAAGAAGCATGTTGAAAATGATGACGCCACGTGTCAAAAGTGGGCAAGGTGCTCCAAATGAGCTCTCAAGTTCATTTGCAATCAACTTCAGATCGCTCATGAAGAAAAAGAAACAAACATAAAACTTGCTCAGCGCCTCCTAGCATGGGTACAACAGCTCTTTTTGATTGGTGTACGAGAACTAATGGCAATTGATATAGCATGTAGAGCAGCCAGAATTGCCTAAAAACCCTGCACCTCTGGGCACTGTCATCTCAGAGACAGAACTTCGGGAGATATGGTCAGATATCTCTGAAATGGTGATGCCTTCCTGGACGACATCGGTCCCCAATGACATTGGAACGGGCAGGCATGGGAAATTGAAGGCTGACTGGTGGCGCCTGCTTGGGACAACATATCTACCAGTTACATTGATTCGGCTTTGGAGCAGGGTTGAAAGCAATAACCCCCAGTCTGCCCGCTGTCACCAGATCCTACAAGCTACTATGTCTCTAGTCTCAGCAGTAATCATCGCAACTTCGCATGTAACTTCAAAATCACATGCTGCCACATATTTTCAACATATGCACCATTACATTGAAACTATCAAGCAACTCTTCCCCGAATATGACTTTCACCCCAATCATCATATGGCGCTCCACCTACCCAAATATCTGCTTCAATATGGTCTGGTACATGGCTGGTGGACCTTCCCCTTCGAGCGCATAATTGGTATTCTACAACGAATCCCAAATAATGTGAAATCTGGTGCATATCCAGCAGTCACCTCCCTTTTCATTCCTAACAGTGTCTCTAGGTGAATACGAAGAAACCATTGGACATTCTTACACCTGCATGGCTAATCTCCAGGCCATCATCCACAAATCAGGATCAGAAGCTCTGCAGAACTGCGAGCCAATTTTCAACAAACTTGTGGAACCCCAAAGTCAAAACATGCTGGTTACTGACATACTGGCTACCCCATTGTCTCTCTTTCTCAATGACTCCAACGAGCAGACCTGGAGACTATCAGAACTCCCTGACGATTTGAAAGTAGCCTACCGAGAGACTTTCACAGCAGTGCCTCTGGCCAAGGCTCATTTTTGCTCTTCATACACTGTTTCCGGAGTCACATATTCACCTACAACGAAGCACAAAGGGAATGCACAAGTTTTATTACTCCAAGACTCGACCATGACACCATATCCAGCTGTGATCACATACATATTCAGAAGGGACACAAATCCCTACCTTGCGGTCTGGCGGTACCTTCCCCTCCCCTTTGTCCATGATCCATTTAAGCAGTACCCAATGCTCAGGTCAAGCCTTTATAGCCCACAAGTTGGGAAATTGGAGATTGTTGCTATTGAGAAAGTTTCATCACAGTTCGCATGCCGGTCTTTAGAGTGGCACAGCCAGCAGGTAATCGTAGTTATTTCCTTGTCACGTATCCTATAAACCGTAGATAATGCGGAATGTATGGAATCAGCAGGCATTGAAAGTGCAAAGGATGACCTAGAAATGATACAATTGTATATGAGATGAAAACGTCAGCGAAATACCTCAACAGAATCAAATTGAATACTCACAAATATAGGCAATGATGGTGGCTTTGGCATGTTCAGCATTGTAACTGTCTTTAATCATTCTACACATGTCTGTTCAGGTGTCAGGCATGCGGCCAAGGTAGTATACACCTGAGAGGATGCGCAAATGTGACGTGCTGCAGGAATCTGCATAGCAAAAACCTCAACAAAGGTCAAGAGGAGTTGGAGACATGAGGCGTACCACTGAGACGTACCACTGTACAATTGGACGAGCCACCAAGACATTCATGTGGGGAGCCAATCATGTTCCGGTCCATGGTAGTTGAGTTGCCACGATGGTCAGCCTTGAGTAAATCTTGCTATCGTCATCGATTGTTGGAGTGTATAGAAAGGTGGGATGTCCTGGAGATGCCCAGTGACAAGAACCTTGTCTGTGGGAGCTTGATGGTCTTGAGTCATGAGGAAGAAAGTGACACAGACAAGCAGTGAAGCTCTGGTGATGCCCAGTAGCTACAATTTTTTGGTGCCTTGGTGATACCCAATGGCACAGTATTTATGGAGCGGGCGTGACACTTGCCTTGCCATATATGAATGGACAGGACGGTTTGGCATCCAGAGGAGTGGATGAGGAGAAGTGGATGGTAGACAAGAGGTAGATGATGGGTAGACAATGAGGAGGCGATGAGGAGGAGATGATGTAAGTGCGTGACGAAGCTGTGATTCCGTAAGCCACAGAAACATTGTCTGAATTGCGCTTATGTTTGGCACCCAGTGTCTTTTCTTTGTTCAACCCAGTTCAACCGCCATCTATTGTTTTAGTAGCCCCACACTGCGGGCTAAGCTCAAGGTGAGTTCAACATGACATTCAACCAGAGCCCTGCTGACTTCCGCCTCAATAGCCATGCCTCCTGTCTCACCAAGCACACTCCAATCCTCCTTCAATTCTGCTGGGTATCTCCAGAGAATCCAATTATCATAGTTACTGGGCATCACCAGAACTACTTTTCCTCCTCTACAACTATGCTACTGGGCATCACCAGAGCTTCTACTTCATCTAATATATGTGTGCCTGCTCTGTGAAATCGTAATGGAAGGCTGCACTTGGGTAATCAATGGTGAGGTCTACATTTCTCCAAATAGCGACAGGGAGGTCTAAATTCCGCCTGCAGATCAGGGCCCTGTGACTCTCACTCCATGTGTTTCCAAAGCAGAAGACTTCTAGGAGCAGCATTGATGGGGAGAGGAGGCGAAATGGCCAGGATCTTGATTCAGGTCTCTCACCCATATTCCGCTGCTGTTCCTCAACAAGGTGGTTCTCAGATGCACTGTGCATTTACGCCAATGTCTTGCTTCATTACCTGAGGTATGCATGTTCTCCCAGACCTTGCAAATTGACTTTACTGAGACTGGTGACTAGTATACACCTGCCTTTCATTATTGTGCAAACATCTTGTTGGTCCGTAACTGAGAATCGCAAATTCCGGTTTCCTCGTCTCCATCTCGTTAATGCAACGCCGATGTCAGTATCATCACTCTGAGGCTGACCCTGCATGGCATGTTTCCTGGCCTGTGTATCACATCATAGACTTCCCTCATCCTCTCTGGTCTCCCAGATATCAGCACCTGGTTCTCAACATTCCCTCTTTCGTGTTTTTATTGGACCTGCTACATCTCCATCCAGAGACAATTGCAACATTATATACAAAGCAAGAGGTTTGTGAAGTCTTCAAAGGGCGTCATTAGATTCCCGGTCTGATGATCAATTAGAGTCCTCATATTTTTTGGCCTTGATGCATCTTGATAGACTTGTTATCATTGCATTCTGCTTTGCTCTGTCTGATATAGCCCACTTTTCTGTATAATTTTCTCATGAATTTGAGGCCACCTCTTTGCAACTGCATCCCAGTTTACCAATTTGCATACACATAGATTTGGAGGCATGTATGGACAGTATACTGTGTAAACTCTGCAGTGAGAGCAAATATTTGTAATAGTCATCAAAACTATGGCGCCTGAGGCTGTCCCAGTGTTGTTGCACCAGAAATATCCTAGGGCATGTAAACAGGCCAACACCATTCAAGAAGCAGCTAGCATAGGCAAAACGAATGGGACAGCAGAGACAAGATAAGCATCTGATAGTAGGTCCTTAACAAGGATATTGCTTCCAACTCGCTGAGTGGGGCTTGTATGACTTAAGTCCTGCACGGTCAAGATATGACCGGATGCAAGTAGCTGTTTTGTTGTTGAGAAGCTCATGAGTGGAAATCAGAGAGTCAGACTCGAGACAGACTATGAGGATGGTTGGTTCGACGGCGTCATCAAGATCATGTATATCAGCACTGTATTTGTTCAAGAGGTCGTCATAAAGGAAGTCCAGTGCGAGGGTGTATTCTTCGCGCTTGTATGATTTCTCCATGAGATGGTAAACGAGGTCAAAGACCTGAGAGGAGGTGATTGTGTAGCCAGCAGCGCAGTAGGGCATGGTTTGTGTTAGACAGGCAGCATGTATTAGTGCTGGAGTGGTGGCGAAAATTGATGATGCTAAACAAGTGGCAGGCGTGGTGTGGAGTGATTAGGCAGGCACAACGCGAGGAACGAAAACTATATCAACCTCGATGGTTGGGCTGGAGGGTGCCTCCAGGTGGATGCTGCAAAGGGTCATATGATTAGTTGAACGCTGGGAAAGCAGAGAATACACTGACTCGTTCGCACCAGAAGCACTCGATGCCCGACAGGGTTTGTAGAATGGAAGTGGAGTGCGTGTTGCTGAGAGAAAGATGGAGGGAAAGTAGTGGCCCTAAGCAGCCCTGAAGTGTGAGCCAAACAACAAACAGCCGATATATACTTCTGTGGGTCCAAATTCAATGAAGAGTGGGTAGGCGGGAGAATGGAAAATCGCAGCGACTTCATCTAAGCATATGCATCGATATAATACATGGATGTCCTGGGGAGGAATGTGCACGACCTCCAAGGCATGAAACAGTAAGTTACTCCCTCAATGTTGGAGCCCACCCCTCAAATGAACCTTAGTCTCCGAAACACTATAAGCAACAACATACCCTTTCATCGCCTTTAGCCCAGGCAAATGCATCATCCTCACCCTCCAGCTCTCGTTCCCAACAACTCATCCTCACTGTTCTGCCATGGCGCCAAGGCAAGCCCTACTCCTCTGGCACAGGTTCCACCTCGGTACAAGCTATCATCAACCACCTGGACTGGCAACTCCTCCTCTGCATGAACCAATTCCTCAAACATCTCCATGCACAGTAACACGAGTGCAAATGAGATTGCCAACTACATGAATAACAAGACCTGGCATTCCAAGAAGCCACCCGACGCACAGAATGTATCAAGACCAGAATTGCTGCAGAAATGGCAGAATTAGAAGGCAAAGCCTAAGGTTGATGATTCGGTAGGGGGTCGAGGGTGTGAGAGATGAGCCCGAGGAGGAGTTCAACGTTGTTTGGGAGGTGTTGGACCTTGCAAGGGCACTCTGTAGGTGCAGTTGCTATCTACTCGATATTTAAATGAATGTATCTGGACACTGGCTATAAAGAAAACTTCAAGAAAACTGGGTCAGGGCAGAGATTGAGGGCGTGAGAACAGCTATCGCTTCATCAGCGATTTGTATGGTGCACACGGGAGATCTCTCTCTTTGCTTCTTACAACTCACACAAGATGCTCCGCCTCACTCTCTATACCCTCAAGGGCATTCCTAAAAACTGCCTCACAACTGAATACACTAATACCCTCGCGCTCGCCATTCAAGAGTGCTGGAAGCCGCTCATGAGGAGAAAAAGAAGGGAAGGTACCCGTGGACATCTGAGATTCATGCTGGTGTAAGTACTTTTGACGTTGTAAATCGCTGTATTTTGACATTGCTCGTTAGTTTGTTACCTCACATTTCGTGCTCAGCGCAGCACCTCCATTCCACAATGAGAGTATTCGATAGCAGCGACCACCTCTTCACAACGATTCATTTCCCACCGCCGCCAAATAAAAGACAAAGACCGTTGTGGAATCTGTCCACAACTTGGATGGATTTTGATTTCGACAAGAAATTTGAGCGCTCATTAAATCTGGATGTAGACGTATAGAATGTTGATCGTCTCTTTCTTGGACTTCACTTTCTCTTTGCTTTTCTTGGTAGTTGGGGCTGATTGTTGGATGGACCGATTCAATCGCACAGCACTCGCACTCTGATCGTGCACTGTGAGGGCACGCAGCACGCAAAGGATATCGCACATTGTGATATGTAGAATATGTATCATAGTATCTTGGGATTCTATATATAACATGAACTATGTATAACATCTCATTCCCAGATATCTTCCGTAATAACCAACCTATTGTTTCGCATATCTCCCATCAAGATATCTAACTTATTGTCTGTATCATATGTAACTCGGTAATAGTTCCGATATGAACTGTTGATATAATCCATAGATACAATACATATCTTTTGTCCAGATATATTAGTTGATATGTTAGTTTCTTTAGCTCTTTATATCCAAATGAAATGTATAATATCTATTGAATATTAAGGGATAAGATACCAGTCGGAAATTAAAAATATCTGGTTCTAAGATAAAGTTTGCCGATATTTTGACACGTAAGTACAGGATATCTGCGTGTCTTATATAGTCGCGCACCAGCAGTGTGACTGCAAGGAAATCTCTATGGCACCTTCCATGGGGCTCTTTTATCCTTGTCCGTCTCAGGTGACTGGAGCTGTTGTTGTTGTTGTATTCTCAATTTTTATACCACTACAAGCAAACTAATGTTAAGACGCGGTCCCGGCCATCAGGCCACGGGCTCAGTGGGTGTGTATCTGCGTAAAAAGTCTGAGGGGGTGTGTGGAGGATTCTAGTAGAGGTTATAGGCGGCAGCAAGAGCATAGGCGGCAGAATAAAATAACAAGGCGGGCAGTTTTCCCTTATGCCCAGAAGTAACAATAGCCCTCGACAACCTGTACTCCCAAAGTCCGGTCCTGCCCTTCCAATCCCAGTGACGAGACAACTCGCAACTCCTAACCCAGGCCGCTTAACGCGTTTATACGTTGGTGTGCACCCCAAAGGGCTCGCACATGCGGTCCGCAGCATGTGGGTGAAACAGGTATATATGGTATTGTTCGACGCGAGGTCTCCCTGAAGCACCGACCCAGTCGCGTGTACCTTTGAGTGGGGAATCGAACCCCCTCTGCTCCTTCGTGGAGCTCGGTCTCGGGCCTCCTTTCGGAATTGACGTCCCTAGCAGGGAGTTGGCGATGGTCTACGGGATAATCCACCATCTCGAGAAGCTCGGAGGATGGGCGAGGTGGACTGTGGGGCCAAGGGGCTGTGGAGGTGATGTTGGGTCGCAGCACTGCCGGTGACAGCAGCCACCCGGGTATAATAATACATGGGCCTTGATGCTGGAGTGGTGTTGGGGAAGCAATCGACGTTGA
The DNA here is from genome assembly GCA_018524945.1 of Podaxis sp. C-F-92630. Taxonomy (NCBI): domain Eukaryota; kingdom Fungi; phylum Basidiomycota; class Agaricomycetes; order Agaricales; family Agaricaceae; genus Podaxis; species Podaxis sp. C-F-92630. The sequence goes on from JAEUWS010001045.1 coordinate 7,395, forward strand.
GAGACGTCGGAGAAGGGGATTAATGAGAGATGTTAGGTAGAATATGGCACCCCAGGCGCATTAAGCGCCAGGAGGATGATGGTGGGAAGAGATCAAGAGCCGTCTCGTGACTGGAGCCATGATCTGATTGAGATCCTGCCAGACATGCGCTGTCGTCCTGTTGTTTGGGCGACTCTTCTTCTCAGCTTCCAACTCCTTTATGCCCAAGTCTAATCGCCGGACTACGCCTCCCAGGAAGGTCGTCACTGACCCTCCCCAGTATGTTCTCCCTCGCATCCCCGCTATCCACCTCATCGTTCCCACAGCCGTCCCGCCCAAACTGCCGCTTCAGATACCCGGACACAGCCCAACCCCTCCAACCCTCTTTCCTCCCCCGTTCAGCCATACCGCTCACGCTCTGATGACCGCCGCAATCATGACTTCCGGTGCCTAGCTGGCCTTATCGTATGTTATTTCTCTCCACAGACTCATTCTCCATCCCCACGATTGACCTTTTTATTCCAGGGTGCCACTATCACACTTACTACCAGAACCGGCGTTCGCTACCAAGCTATCGTAGGTTCGATTGCCAGCCAAGGCAATACCACGGGCGTCACCCTCAGAAACGCTAAGGATCTTACGACGCCCGATGCACCACTCAATGATTCCATCTTCATTGCCTCAACCAACATCAAGAGCTATTTCTGGGAACCCACTGATGCAAAGTCCACTAGCGGGGATAGTGAGTCTCTGCTCCAACGCACTCTGACAGCGAATCGATTGATATCCTCTTCACCTGGTTACAGCCTCCAGGAGCGACACCGATGCTAGCCAGAGGAAAGATGGTACTGGTCGCGAGCGTAAAGTCCAAGACTTGCTTCCTGACAGTGTAGGATTGCCTTTGGCTCCCAGTGAGGATACATTTGGTGTTACGGGGGGTGCTTGGGATCAGCTCGCTGTAAATGAGAATAGTCTTGGCGTAGCCGGGAGCTTGAGTGGATCTGAATATGCCGCCAAGCTCGATCGCACTGCCGCCGATTTCAAGGAGGGTGAGCTTGAGGTCCAGCACGTTGCGGCTGAGATTCTGGGGGTAAGCTACTATTGTCTTCACTTAGTTCTATTCAATTTCTGACGCTATATGATACAGTCTGCCACTGATAACCCATATGTCAAGGAAGAACATGGGATTGATGATAGTGGTGCTAACGAAGAGGACAAGTAAGTTGTCGAGTGACCTGATTGTTATTCGTCGCTACAATACCATTATAGATGCCACGCTGTTGTCAGAGGCCAAAATGCGTATATTCCTCCTGCCGCTCGCAGTGGGACTGGTGATGCACCTTTTACCCCGTCGAATGTTACCAGTGCCAATAATGTTGCTACTAACACCACTCCTACTGCTGCCCCTAAACAGGAGGTTCCCGAAGTCTCCATAGACGGGCCGGATGGCACTATGGTTGCTCAGAACCCATATCCTGATGAGATCCCTTCACCTGCGGCCGGCGCTACTAGTACTGTAAAGGTTCGTCGTCTTCTGCCTTAGTTCTTTCGGTGCACATTCTCATCCTGCCTCTCAGGATGCTCCTGCGGGCTTCGTTGATCTCGTCACTACTGAGAAGCAGCGCTTAACCCGCAGGCGTCAGGCACCCGTGAAGAGCGAGACGGACAAACGCATGGCAGAACCTGTCGAGTTCAGCCAAAGCTTCACAGTATGGAACTCTATATTCCGCGCACTCTCGATTTATCTCACGCCGCGCCCTTCGATCCGGCTCAACAAGCCAACCTGCTTCGGTAAACCAACAACACGTCCGAGCCAACATGCCATCATCAACGAGCAGACTGAGATCGATGAGGCCTGCTCCACAGCTGCACAATCCACTGTAAATTTTAGTATCCCTGACATCGACTGTTTCTTTGAGGTCGCGACGGGTCATGATCGCAAACCACCAGCTAATGACTTGGGGAATGTTCTTAACATGCTGGAGCAAGTAAAGGCTACCAGTACGCGTTTTACTGGTTATGACCTATTGCGTACAGCTCAAGTTGCTTTACGACTTGCCGAATCGCTGAGGGTAAGTGCGTTTAGAAGTTCCATTTTCATTATAGCTATATATATTATAGGAAATCGGACCTGATCCTGATCCTTCTCTCGTGCTCATGATGAACAACACGGCTCGGCTCCTCGATGCCATCCTTACTCAACAGACAATAGGGACCAAGCATAGCCATCCTGAAGCAGCCAAAATTGTGGAAGCTTTTCGTCGGTGAGTTCTGGGATGATTTCCAGCTCAGAATTCTCATAAAGCCAAAGAGAACTTCTACGAATGCTGGAGATTACAAGACAAGCGAGGGCTTGCGGCACTCTGCAACGGGCCCGTTTACTGCGTCCAGATGACCTCTCCGCAATCATTGAATTCAACAACACAATGGAGCGAGTTTTAGTTACACTGTGGGCAGGAGTATGAGTCTAGCTCCCCTGGCAGGGATGAAATCTGATCTTCTTAATAGCAGATACCGTATTTGGCATCACCGGAGCCTCCACAAGAAAACATCCATGCTTACCTGGCCCGTGTTGAGGCATTGGTAACACAATTGATCGATGTATGTTTGTTCATTTTGTTTTCTATATATCAAGACAAAATCGGCCGCTGACTCTGCTACATATTGATTAAAGCAGTGCATCGCAATGGGTAGTCTGAACACTCGACTGTCAGTCTCTCTTGTTTTACTGATAATCAAGAGGTTCAATTGCTGACGGTGTGCCGCTTAATAATTGTACTTTTCCAGTGACAATGCCAGCCAAATTGTTTCGGGGGCCTCTGAATCGCACCTTGCCAGTGACAATGCCAGCCAAATTGTTCCGGGGGCCTTTGAATCGCACCTTTCCAGCGACAATGCCAGCCAAATTGTTCCGGGGGCCTCTAAATCGCACCTTGCCAGTGACAATGCCAGCCAAATTGTTCCGGGGGCCTTTGAATCGCACCTTTCCAGCGACAATGCCAGCCAAATTGTTCCGGGGGCCTCTAAATCGCACCTTGCCAGTGACAATGCCAGCCAAATTGTTCCGGGGGCCTTTGAATCGCACCTTTCCAGCGACAATGCCAGCCAAATTGTTCCGGGGGCCTCTAAATCGCACCTTGCTAGTGACAATGCCAGCCAAATTGTTCCGGGGGCCTTTGAATCGCACCCTTCCGGTACCATTGCCAGCCAGATCATCCCGGGGGCCCCTCGACTGTACCTTTCCAGTGACAATGCCAGTCAAATCGTTCCGGGGGGTTCTCAAATGTATCTTTCCAGTGACATTACCCACCCGATCGATCCGGAGACCCTTGAATACTTCGGCTCATCGTCCCACTCGGAGGTCTTGAGAGGTAAAATCGGCCAAAGCTATGTCGCCGTGAAACGTCTGATACCGCCCTTTCATCTTCAACACATTGAAACACGGAAAGTACGGTCTCCCAATACCTTTTATATTCATGACCATTGCTGAATGTTTACAGCTTGAATCCGCGATGAAGCAGTGGGAAAGGGCCATTCCACATTCAAATATCCTGCGGTTCCTCGGTCTTTGGAATGGACCACTTAGCCCCTTCTCTATGCTTGTTACTCCATTACTCGAGTGGAACATAATTGATTATGTTTCTGCAATGCCAAGTATCAATAAACATGACCTGGTATGCTGTAGTCTCCCTATCCGGTACACTTCACCCTGATGATAAATTATAAGCTCTTTTCTGTCGCTAGTGCACTAGAATACATGCACGCGCAGGACCCCCCTGTCCTCCATGGGAACATAAAGGGTGTAGGTGTCACATTGCCTTGCTTCATGCCAATTCCTCACATAATGAAGTCCAACATCCTGATCGATAAGACTGGGAAGGTTTACCTCTCCGATATCGGAATTTACAAAGCACTGTCCATGCCAGACCAAATTGACCCCGAAATCCGTTGGAAGGCACCAGAGATGGTACTGGATGCTAAGCCACACAGCTGCACTTGTGACGTCTGGAGCTTTGCGATGACCGTATTAGAGGTTCTACTCCCTAACTAAGATCCCTTTCTTGCCTTTCAACTCATATTTTTTCATGCAGGTTTACACTCAGCGGCTCCCATTCTGGGACATACCCCATTTGGCAACAATCGTCTTGGCCATGAGAGATGGTGCAATACCCCGACGACCCTCAAATTACATTCTCAATGAAGGTCTTTGGCAGCTACTCCAGTGTTGTTGGTGTTATCGCCCTTCTGAGAGACCTAGGATGTCCAAAGTTGTCTCCCAACTTTGTATTCTGAAGGGACAGGCCTAGGTGTGTTAGTATAAGGCAGGTGTATTATGGATAGGGTAGATGACCTCCATCTTCAATACCCGATTTTCTGTGCTTCAGGGACCCAGATATAAGTTCCTGGACCTTCTTTGTTATCCAAAGTGAGGCCCATGTTAGCATAGGCTCCTCAAGACTCAAAGGTGGCAAACAATAGCTCAAATATGTCCTGTGACCTATAAATAAGTGAACCACTTGGAGAATTTGCTATTATCAAAGGCACCCAGGAAAGGAAGGAAGTGTTATGGAACCTCCCGTTCGACCCCTACCACGACCACCAGCCAACTTCATCGTCGATGCCATCCTTCGTGACATAGGACTCCCAAACGCCACCCGTGACTCCATCCCTACTCAAACACTCAACGACATTCTCAGCCAACGCCCTGCCCTCTGAGCACAAGTTGCCTATCAGAACGGCGCCTTCGCCAACAGACGCCTGTCAGGCCACGCTTCATTCTTCTCCACAGACTGGCCCACACCCAGGCCTCTCATCTACCCATCAGATCAAACCATGACCGACATAATCCACATTGCCTGGGAGAATGCCCCCTTCACACACGTATTTGACTTGGCTGGACATTACCAAGAAACCATCACCAATAACTTCAATATCTCATGGGCCCACGGATGGAAGATGTTACCATATGCAGGAGAACCTCTCATATTTATCCACCCCTATATGTCATATCTCCCAGAAGTCGTTCCCATCATCATCAAGTATGAAGTCCAACATGGGCTCTACTTCTGGGAAGCACAAGTCTATTGCTATGATCCCAAGTCAGGCCAACTGCCTTCCATTCCCCCGGCACGTACGCAGCTGCCACCACTCTACACCATTGACTCGAATATCCCACCACTTAGTAACACACCACCTTCCGAACCTATTCCTGCCAGCCACAGCAACCCTGCAGTTAACAAGAACATTCCTATCGG
>JAEUWS010001046.1:0-12574 GCA_018524945.1 Podaxis sp. C-F-92630
AGGGAGAGGGTGCACGGGAGATCAACATGGGCAGCGTACATATGTAAGTGAGAAGGCACCTACGATCTGGCTGCGTTTTACATGCTAGTCGGTTGACAAGATAAGGTCCGCTGGATTTCCAATAACACTACTTATGATTGGCCAAACAACGAATCATACATAATTTGTAGATACAAGGCGGGACTTTAGGTGTGCTCCTTTTTTGGTATTGTGGCGTCCGCGGCAGGGACTGACCACTGTTCCGTCCAGCTTTGCGGTAAAGTCGACGTTGGCGGTGAAGTTGTCGAAGTTGGTGTATATGCTGGGGTGTTGGAAGCTGCTCGTAATCCAAATGCAGATGCAAAGCGGGGGTTGATGTGAGGTTGGACAAAAGTAGAAGGTTGTACATATGGTGCATGATAGGATGGACCTGGGTACATGTATGGCTGTTGATTTTGCAATTGACCGAGTGCTTGATTCGAATAACCCCATGTAGGATCAGCGCTCGTGTTGGCAGCCGGCGGAACGAAACTGAAAGGGTAGCTATTATGCTCCTGAAGATGAGGGGAAGGCAGTGATTCGTGGGGCATTCGAGGGTCATATTCTTCGCTATCAGCTCCAAAACTATTGTTGAAAGGAGCATAACGGCTGTCTCTGCTAAAGGATCCGCGCATGTTGGTGCCTCGTTTTCCCCTTCCACGTCCCCTTCCACGACCGCGACCACGATTATCGACCAGATGAGAGGAGTCTCTGTCCCTAGAGCCAAAGGGTCTTGTGCGTTCACCATCTGTGCGTGGGTGGTGGCCCGATGATCCTACGTCTTCTTCGGATCTGGGAGCATTGTAGGCATCCGAATAAGGATCATCGTACGGTTTAGGTGCTGGGCGAGATGGACCTGCGCCGTAATCCAGGTCATATGGCCCATGTTCATCATACGCACTCTTGTTCAATATCGACTCGTTCATCATGTCTTGGTCACGCATTTGAGACGGCACAGGCGTTGAATGTCTTGAAGAGGATACCGAACGTGCACGCGATTCCGCTCGCCTTGGTCTTGTTAGAATATTCCTTACTATGAGACGAATTGCATGCACGTACTTTCGCTTCAGACGACTCCGGTATGCTGCTTCCGCTTCATCGTCCGAAAACTCCAATTCATCTTCAGGGGGTTCTTCATCATATACGTTACTAGCGTCACTGCCCTTGAGTTGTTTGAGATGATTGACGAACACGAAGTGGCTCCGCCTAGGTACGTGGAAGACCTCGCGTCCCACTTGGACTTTTTCTGGATCAGGGGGGAATGTCTGATTGAACCTGACTTGATACAAAGGCTGCGAAGTCGGGCCAAAGGTTTCGTATATCTACCTGGGACTGCATCAATGAACTGGATCGGATAAAAGGCAATAGCACGCACGTAACCCATTACTTTACGGTCCCCGAACACAAGCAGGGTGTCAGAGTCGAGTGCTCTCTCGGAACCTCGGTTTGCGTATTCTGACGCTAGACCTCTGACAATCACGACATTACCGACGATTGACATTACTTCCCCAACCTTCTCGAGCGTCTCGTCCGGTCCTACTTCGTCTATGTCTGGAATTGTGACGGCCGCGTCGATGATCTCATTTTTTGTTTGTGGATATGTGTTTGCGGTTGGCACTAGGTCATCGTCGTTATCGTCAACATCCGACACTGGCGCCTTAAGCCTAGCAGTCTGGATTTTCTCTTCCGTCTCTGACTCTGATTCAGATCCCGATGAGTCTGTTTCAGAGCTTGAACTCGAGTCCGAGGGTCTGCCGAAAACCGGGGATGAATGGGGTAGAACGCATATAGTGAGGGGACATACAGAAGATTTCCGTCATCTTCCTCATCCTCCGGTAAAGCTGTCAAATCTTTCTCGATCTCTTCCTCGCTTTCATTCTCGCTGCCTGAACTTGCGATGTCGTCATCCTCATTTTCTGGCGCACGCTGGGGTTGCTTTTGTTCTTCAGGTACGTCCACAAACTCACTAATGAGCAGAAGGTCCTGGGGCAGCGTTTGGGGAGTCTTGAAAACAGACATGAGCAGAAGCGGAGAACACTGTTTCGGTCCATATACTTAAATTTGACAGTGGTTGATTGCCGGAGAACCGGACCGGCGGCTATTCACGGCCACGAATTTTCGTCATTCCGAGTTTCTCAACTTTACAAGCCCCGAAACCACCAACCGCGTCGACAATGTTCAGCCTCCTCCGTCTCCAGCCTGTCCGACTGGCGTCGCGCTGCTATTCGACACAGCAGCCAGGAAAGGCTTCGGTTAAGCTCGTCGCAGAATTGCGCAAACTCACCGAAGTTTCCATCTCAAAGGCTCGCGAGGCACTGGCAGCAACTAACAACGACGTCAATGCCGCGCTTGAGTGGCTGGAAAAGGATCTGGTCACCACTGGAGCCAAGAAAGCCGCGAAGGTGCAGGGAAGAAGTACAAATCAGGGCCTCATCAGCGTCTCTGTGCTTTCGAACGGAGCTGGTGGAAGGAACGGGACAGGTTATGGAGGTATTCGGGCTGCAATGATCGAGCTCAATTGTGAAACGGATTTCGTCGGCCGCAACGAGTTGTTCGGACGACTAGCAGCAGACATTGCGCATACCGCTGCATACATTTCCGATGCGACGGACTCGAAAGCCGCCTTCCAACCATATTCCCTCGACCTCCTCTTGGACGCGCCTCTGCTGTCCAAGACCGACCCTGGTGCTGCACCATCTGGGACAGTGGCCAGTGCCGTACGCGACGCTATTGCAAAGCTCGGGGAAAACATTACGCTACGCCGAGCCGTCACTGTCGTCGAGAATGCACCTCAGCAAATCGACCTCAGTCTCCGGCTTGCCTCATATGTCCATGGTTCCATCAATGATCCCAGCCAAGGCCGTACTGGGGCTCTCGCATTGCTTGCGTTGAAGTCCAAAAAACTTCCGGAACTCCTTTCTTCCGAGTCATTCCGAGATGACCTGGGACGCCTAGAACGTGCCATTGCTCGACAAATAGTCGGATTTGAAACTCATAGCATTGAAGGAGACAGTGAAAATGCTCTGTACAATCAACCTTTTATGATGATGGGTGGTGACTCCTCAGATGCATCTGTCCGGAATGCTCTTGTTACATGGTCAGAACAGAAGGGTCTAGTTTCACAATCCTCGGTGGATGGAGGCGTTGCCGTGTTAGACTTTGCAAAGTGGGCGGTGGGGGAGCCTATTAATGTGATTTCGGATGTGCAAGCCTAAAGTACTGATAAAAGTACCCTACATGGTGGCGATAATCTTACAGGACTGTAGAGTACATAGAATACTAGTTATGGTCCCTTAATTCTTCCGTTTCAGGTACGCCCGTTCGATATGAGGGAGGCCGTAGTCCCAGCCGACGGTGTAACCCGTAGGGTCGTCCTTGAGGCAGAGCGTGCTGGAAGAAGTCAGTATTCAGCTGTGAAAAGTGACCGAAGAACATACGCATCTATAGTTGAGAGTGAGTGTGACTTCCAGCAAGACGGAATGAACAAGGAAACACTCACATTGGATGCCGACACACTTGTAGTACGTTCCTAGGCCCTAAGAACGATCGATGAGAAACAAATTTCGATAGAAAGTATACACACGCACGGTGAATATGTGCCACCACGAGTGACCTGAACCCTGTCAGTATCGGTTCCTCCATGATGACTCCCAAGGTACTCACCTTCAAGAAGAAAAGCAGACGGCCATCCGATCAACAGCTTCTTCTCTATTAGAAAGTCGCAGAAGATATTATCCAAGTTCCAAATCAAAAACCCAAAAGCGAACAGCAAGGCACCAGTTCCAAAAAGCTTTGCAATCGAGTGTTTAATCTCGGTAGGGATCCGCTCGCCCGCTTCGGACCATTTTAGGATATAGACAATCCTTCCAACAGTAATGAATATAGTCGTAGCGAATACAACTTGGTGGTATATTGGGTTCCGGTAAACGTAACTGTTGCCGAAGTGATTAGATATATGTAATATTTTCGGAGTGCGCACGGATGATGCTTACTAGCTCCAGGTGAAGAGAGCGTCGAATAATAGGAGACCAGCAATTAGGAGTTTGGTTCGTAAAGACTTGATGCCATATCCCGGTTCGTCGTCGAAGGTAATGAACAAGCTCATAGAACCAACGTAGATCATGGGAAGCTCATCGGCCAGCTGTGCTTCATAGAGAAGCGTAGCATGAAACAAGAAGCTTCCGATACCAACAAGAGCAACACCCTGGGCTCAAAAATTGAGTGATCGGGACAACGCGGTACGTCCACACCGGTGTACTCACCAGATATCCCAGTGCATACCGCCTCGGTAGCGCTTGCTTCACAACGCTCAAGTAGCCAATCACCGCGACGACGATGGTATACAAGTTTGAGACAGAATTAGCCATCTCTGCGATGTAAGGCGAAAACTGGTAGTTTGCCTGTAGATAGTCTCGTGAGCCCTTGCTAGATTCCTGCAATCACAGGAAGTCAACATACCTCGCACCAGTCAAGCGTAGCCGTAACTGGACCATAGTAACCAGTTTTGTTGAGCCATGGTGCTATGGTAGAGAATCCAGGCATGATGAAGAAGAGTGAAAAAGTTGCAAGTAAAGGTGGGTCAGATACATACTGTTACTTAAATATCGCGCGCGTAATCTTGGCACACGGCTTGTGTCAATTCCCTGCCCGCAGGCGCAGTAAACAAGACCCACAGACCCACACGAGACACCGTGCGCAGGACTAGCCACCCTTCAGGCCTCTGGTTTTACCGGCACGTTAGTGCCTCCTGGCTGAGGAATGGAGACTCAGATTGTCCTCTGGCCCCGTAGCATCCGTTGACTGCGTCTTACCGGTTTGCTCACTGACGCATATGAGTATGGAATTCATTATCCACACAAGACCCCGTAGTCCAAAACTCCCGGGTTCTATCCATCCGAAAAAAAACTATCTTTAGAATTGTGAGCCAACGACCAGAGAATAGGTTCCTCGCTTGTCCAGACGATGGCATAACTGGACCAAACATTGACGTACTGCCCGCACATCTGCCACTGGTAATCCGACATCATGCATCAGTAAGTGATCGTTCAATTGCCGCGACTTCCACATGCTAGACGCTGCAGGGTATACATTACGACCAACGCCTTTCTCTTAAGTTTGCTCAAGTTTTACGCACCCCTGGCTGGACTTCGTAGTTCGACGTAGTGGACGTTCCTACCAGCCTTAGGATGTTAGTCATTGACGTAATTTATTGACCACATCCGCCACTCATCGTCCGACGGGGATCGCAGCAATCCGCAGTGTACTATTTCTCAATTGTCGGCCTACTTTCAACTGTGTCTCGGCTAAGTTACACTGCCCCTGGCAAAATTATGACCTTCTGAGGGATTATGAGAAAATAGCGTGATCGTGATGTTTTCATCGACTTTCCGTAAATAATCTCAAATATCATGGCAGTAGTACGGAATGTTGCTGTACGCGCACTAATGAAGCAATGGAGTGGAACACCCTTTGAACCACTTCATCCGTCCAAGGCATAAGGTGAACTTCGTCGCACAACCATAGTAGCCCACTCTTCGGGGTGGGGCAAAAAAGAAAGTCCCAAGGGTGATTCGAACACCCGACCCCGCGATAGTGATGAGTCCCCAAATGCCGATGCAATTCGAGTACCATACTGCAATCGCATGCTATAACCACTTAGCTATTGGGACTTGCTGACATTTTGAAGGTAAACCTAGTATGTAAAGCTCTGCGGTTGCGTTCCATACGTAATAGGCCAGTTTTTGGGAGAGATTCTTGGCGCTTACAGCTTGTTCCAGGCGACGATACGGGCACCATGCGCAAGACCAACACTTCACTTCTTCGCCATGGCCGTATCGCAACCAGACTTAGGAAACCCCGCTCGTACACCACAGAGGCTACAGATCCAACCGTGAGGATCACGACGCTCCCAAACAAAATTCGTGTTGCAACAGAGGCTACGCCTGGTCACTTCTCCTCTGTCGGTCTATACGTTGATGCGGGCTCCCGGTATGAATGGCCAGAGGTATCTGGAGTCAGCCATTTCTTGGACCGCATGGCTTTCAAGGTGCATTTTTCATTGTGAATTCCATAAGTTGCAACTTTTGACGATATCTAACAGAGCACAAACACTCGTACGGACGAAGAAATGTCGACCGCAGTACACTCGCTAGGGGGTCAGATTATGTGCTCGTCCTCTCGGGAATCCATCATGTACCAGTCGTCCCATTTCCACCAAGCGACCCCCCTCGCTCTTTCACTCATTGCCGATACAGCACTCAATCCCTCATTCTATCCGGAGGAAATTGAAGCCCAGCGAGATGCAGCATTTTATGAGGTCCGGGAGATCCAAACTAAGCCAGACATGATTCTGCCTGAAATTCTGCACAATGTTGCCTACGGCGGGAAGGGACTCGGAAATCTCCTTCTCTGCCCAGAGGATCGGATTAACCTCATCGACGAGCTTACCCTTCGCACTGCCATGAAGGAATGGTATCGACCAGAGCGTATGGTAATTGCAGGAGCGGGCATGCATCACGAAGAGCTCGTCGAACTTGCCGACAAATTCTTCTCCTCGCTCAAGTCACCTACTCTGTCCCAAACTGCCACCTCCCGTCCTAACGCCAGCAGTTCATCAATACCAACACACCTACTTAATCCTTCCTCCCCTTCTGTTGCCAAGTCCCTCACACGAGCCGCGTCCTACCTTTTCCCTAACTCCGCCTCCTCTCCCACGATACCTAAGAGCCCTACGTCCACATATACCGGCGGACACCGTTTCATTCACGACCCCAAAGCCGAGTTCAACCACCTTTACGTTGCCTACGAAGGCGTAAGCATTCACGATGATGATATCTACGCACTTGCAACCATGCAAGTTCTTCTTGGTGGAGGCGGCAGTTTCTCTGCTGGTATGTGTCCCCGTGCATCCAAACCACACCCATACACCCCTTGACGCCATTTCTTTTACAGGTGGTCCTGGAAAGGGCATGTACTCCCGCCTCTATACCCATATCCTTAACCACTACCCCCAAATCGATCACTGTGCATCATTCCACCACATCTACACCGATTCTTCCCTCTTTGGCCTATTCGCCTCCTTCCTCCCCGCCGCGTCTGGTTTAAGAGGAGGAAACACCCCAGGTCAAATCCTCCCGCATCTTGTACATCAACTTAGCTTGTTGCTCTACACTGCCATTCCTTCGGTTGAGCTAAACAGGGCCAAGAATCAGCTCAAGTCAAGTTTGATGATGGCTTTGGAGAGCCGTGCTGTTGAAGTGGAAGATCTGGGTCGTCAGGTACGCTATCACCATTTTCCTCGTTTTCATGGCTGACTTGCTTGAGCAGATCCTGGTGCATGGCCGCAAGGTTCCAATTACCGAAATGACGGAGAAGATTGACCAAGTTGATGGTCACAGTATCCGTCGTGTTGCTGCGAGGATATTTGGTCCCGAGTCTGGCAGCAAGCCCACTCTGGTCTGCATGGGCCATGAAGACACTGGCAGTTACAACGAAGTCTTCAAGAAGTATGGGCTCGCCGCGGGTAATTAGATACTATTTATGTTCACGCTTAAGTTATGGTATTGCTTAATAGACCATCTGCACCCCTTTTCAACTAAATGGTGTCTTGCTGGTGCTGTGAGTACATTGAAATGTTGGTAATGATACATGAATGATTATATGATGTACAGTAGGAACTGGAGACTGATAAGAGAATTAGGAAGGTGATTTGAGCCTGCGCCATTTCGTAGAACGTGTCGTAGCTAAGAAAATCTGTGAGTTTGGCTGATTGCCCATCCATGCACTTTGCTGCTGTGGGATTAGATTAGTGATCTGTGGGTGCATAAGATGAGTGTCGCTTTGCATTTGGACAAGAGGCTCCTACCAAGAACCGACTACCAGGTTCGATCATTCCAGGTTTGGCACCCTCGGATAAGGTCAGGCTCAGTGCGTCCCAGACGGTTAGCTGAGCGTATCTATTTGCGGGTCGGCGGCATGTTTGAGAGTCTTGTACGATGATCACTCGGAAGCTGCGGATGTCTCTTTGAGGACATGCCACCTGCCAGAGATGAGTCAACCGCTGATTCGTTGTAAGTTGTGGTCATACCTCGAGCTCCCTTTCAATCTCGTCGCTCACACGTTCATGTTCAAGTTCCATACACCGTCGCATATGTTTAGCAAGCCATCCAGCATCCTGTGGTGTAATTTGGCTCAACAAAGCCATGGCGTCATCGTGCTCCTCTAGCTGATCATAAAGCTTCTCAATGTGATCCGGTGGCTCATCTGTGATCATGAGTTTAGATCTGAAAACTAACGGAAAACGACGTCAAACACACCATCTCGGGGAGTATGGGAGTGATGCCCTGTTCTTCGTTCTAATTTGTCAATGTACATTTCGTATCTTGCCACTTTTTTCTCGAAGTCCGTTCGGAGCTTCGATGCTTCTCGCTCACGTTTTTTCTAAAATTCCGAATCAGAAAACGGCACAATGAATGTTACATGTTGAGAATGGCAGACCTTCCATTCTTCGTTGATCTTCATCTCCTCAGCTTCGCCTCTCGGCCCTTCCCTCCGTTTTCGTCCATTAGCATCTACAAGGAATTCAATAAAAGCGAGTGCATGGGACTACGACGAATGGTTAGCATACACCATAAGCCCCAGCTGCAGTCTCTCACCTTGACCACCACGACATCCATAGCAGCAATGGAGCCACCGTCTGGCGTCAAGGAATGCATGGTCGAGACACATGGACCAATCATGAAACCCAGTTTGGCGTCCCATGATAGCAAATGTGATGAGTTTCCACTAAGAACCAATTTAACGGAATTATACGCTTCTAGGATTTCTTGTGGTTCTTTCCGTTCCGAGTCGAGCTAGATCTCCCTTAGTATGCGAAAGTGGGAGACGAATGAAAGCGCTTACCCTTGCCCCAGCGACACCGATTTTTCTTCCAACCCGGATGACGCCTCTTCTGACTGCTCTGGCCATCGGTGGATCAATCTTTGCTTTGAGACGATACCACCCATCTGTGACTTCCAACTCAGGATACGTTGTCCCCGGACGACTCTCAGATTCAATCCAGAAGATATTTGAGACACATAAAGCTAGTGGAAGGGCAGCTGGCGCATCTTGTGTCGATATCAAGCGCAATGCTGGACGTTTGGCTTGATTGAGTTCACGTTCGTATCTGTGCGAGAATGAGATCCTTTATGCGGAAAAGTATGGGAGTATGCTTACCGGTACAACAGCTGTCGTTTTACTTCTACCCAACACCATCGTTTAGTTGCCGGATCACTTTCACTGTCTGGATCTAGGGCGACCATCCCGGCAAGTTTCCAGAGAACTAGTCCCCAGTGGTTGTCGACCCAAGCTTTTGTGGCCAGTGTACAACCTCGGTCATGAAGTTCCTTCAGAGCCGCCGCTGGACCAAGCAATTGCGTTGGTTCGTCCGTTTGCAATGGCGGGAGTGTTGACGTAGTATGGAAAGAGTAGTATACAGCGAGTGTGGGTGTTATTTGCTGGAGCTCATGAATGTTTCTGTGTATATAGTCGTTAGGTGAGACCAGAATGATATCAAAACTACATACATATCCATAGAGTCGAAGTCTTCTCGTGTGAATTGTTGTGGTCGTAATCCGGAAGTAGCAAGGGATTTCCGGTTGGGTGGAGGGCCTACCAGTGAATTATGGGTACGTGGTCTGGAGGTAGTAAGTCAAACACCCACGTAAATCGAAGAAGGTCTTGTATTTTTTGGTAGCGAGTTGGCGGGAAGGGTTAAGCTGACTCTGTAGCGATATAGCAGGACTGCGAGACACGCTCTGCGATCCTCCTTTTCGTATCGACTCCTGGAGCTTTGTCCACCCGGGTTCTCCAGGACGCATTCCGGTTTTGAATGGTGTAACGAAAGGAGCGGGAGTACTACGTGGTATGCTCGCGAGGCCATGAATTGGCGTGTGAAAAGCTGGTGGTCTCGGGGTAGGAACCCCCGGCTTGAGGGGAGTGGAAGGCGTGACCGAACTTGGTGCACGCTGGCAGGGTATATTGGCGGCCGACGAGAAACCAAGCTTAGGATTAAGCGGTGAGCTAACAGAACCCGCTCCCGGAGTGCTTCTAATCAAGGGTGATCGAAAGGGCTTCTGCTTCATCTTCGGCTGCCCTGCCGCTGGTGGTTTTCCCAGTGTTGTGGGACACGAAAAACTGGCGGGTGTCGGGGTGCCTGGCGTTTGGAAGCCATTATCCAGGGGCTGGAGGGCAGGACGTTGGAAAGTTGGTTGCAGGGCATGCAGAGTAGGCTTTGCGAATTGTTCTTTGGGTTTCCCCGACGGGTCGACGTTCTCCATATCTTCTGGGTCTTCGTCCCAGATTTCCTTCAATTTTTCCCGCGCTTTTGCAAGAGCTGCAGCGGAAGGTGCAAGTACGGACTTCGACCCAAGACTAACGAAGCCGGTTGCTTGAGAGGGTATGGATGAGGAGGCCGAGGCCGCAGTTTGGAAGCCAACTGGAGCAGAGTCTGTGGGGCGTCCAAACCATGCGTCATAGTTTTGTTCTGGTGGTGCTTCAGGGGACGGCGAGGGTCCACGGGACTGACTAGGGTCATATTTGAGCGACGAAGCAGATGCAAAGCCAAAACCAGGAAGAATCGAAGAGGCCCTCCCAAAGTTTGAAGGGGGTTGGTTGGTGAATGGGTTATCTGGATCATCGTCAGGGCTGGAAGGGCGGGCTACATCCACACGCGGAAAGGCAGTGGCTTTCGCAAAGCCGAGCTTAGGTTGCACAAGTGAAATGTCGAAGACATCGG
Source organism: Podaxis sp. C-F-92630 (assembly GCA_018524945.1). NCBI lineage: Eukaryota > Fungi > Basidiomycota > Agaricomycetes > Agaricales > Agaricaceae > Podaxis > Podaxis sp. C-F-92630. Next base: position 10,796 of record JAEUWS010001046.1, read on the forward strand.
TATGTTCCTGACTGGAATTCTGGTCGACATGTTCTGGAGACGAGAGCCTGGGTTTCTTTTTCACAGGAGAGCTGGGTGGTGTGAGTTCTTTTAGTAGAGTTAGTTGTGGGACAATTAGATACAGTAGATGTACACACCGTATGGCCGCATATACGCTGCTCAGTCAAGTTTTGATCGCCCAACAGCGCGGCAGGCCAACGCCCAAGACGCGCATGTCACGTTACCAATATCGGTGTGACGGTGAGTGGTGACGTGACAGAAGGCAACGGGACGCCGAGATAGTCGAGGTGTGCATGTCATCGGACACGTTCACTGCGGTCTGCGCTGGGGGCATTCCCTGGCCGTAGCGGCGTGCGTATGTATCGGAAGGTTATGGCAATGCTGATCCTTTGATGGAGGCAGGGGGGATCAATGACGAAATAGATTCGCTTACCTGGAAAGTCTGTTGAGAACTAACACAACCAACCCATTGAGCGCAGAGATGCAACAGGCATTCATGTGTTGAGACATATGTCAGAAAATGTGACTGAATGGAATGTCGTGTGGACCCAAGGCACAGCACTAACCACTCTACGGAACTGTTTTCCCTTTTATGCCAACTAGAGTACAAACATCCACACAGCGGTGACTAAATACATAACACAAACTTAGCCCTGCGCACACAGGTTTCTTCGACAATTCTTTCCCCGTCATCGTCAGGCACGACGTCTAGCGTGCTTCAAAGCATTCTCTATCGTCGCTTGTCTATATGAACGGAACAGCAACTGGCCAGTCTCCTCCAAACGCGTCTGCCAGACTGGCCAAGCCTCCACCTCCTGGACCTGCGCCTCCCGCTCCTGCCTCAGCTCCCCCAGCTCCCCCAACCCCAACACAACCTGTACCTCGCACGCCTACCACGCAACAACCTCCTGCCACCACAGTTAATGGGACACAGAATACAAAGGGCAAGAAACGTAACGACCCTCCTGTTGATCCTGCAACCATGTACGAGAGTGTCAAGAACAGAATAGCGGCATTGGAAGAGGAGGAAGTACTCGAAGAGGAAGAGGAGAGGAGATTCGGTACGGTCGTGCCATTTCCTTGCAGTAATGAATCAGGTTGACCTGTGGCACCTGCAGCTGAGGAGGCGCAAAAATCTATCAGAGGCATGGAAGAGAATGCTATTCATGCCAAGTACTTTGAATTGGTTAGAAGCCTACTTCATGCAGTTTCGCAACCATTCAAACCAGAAGAATTCAGTTCGCAGAATTCAAGCGTGCCGAGCGAGATCATGCAAAGGAGAAACAGAAATTGACCAAGGACAAGGATGCTGGTGAGGAACGACTAGTTGCAGCTGCGATCGTACCTCATTTCTTTCCCAGCGAAATCACAGTTGACGAAGGCGAACCAAAGCAAAGCAAAAATTGAAGGGCTCGCTCGTGAACTGCAGAAAGTGCGACCGATTATTCTCTTTCCTTAGTCTTCTCTCACTTTCAGTTCAGGAGAACAAACGTTTGCGAGTACGTACGCAGAGTCACTACGGAGCTTTGTGCTTATATCATGCAGGAGGACAACAAGAGTCTCAAGCAGGAGGTTGACGAACAACAGAATGAAGTATGCTGCCCCTTCTATCGTCTTGTTCTCCTTACCCTCATCCTTCTTCCAGCTCCTGCAAGCACGAAATACTCTTGCAAAGCAAGATGACAAGGCAAAACTCCAAGATACAAAATACCGCGAAATGCCCGATATTGTCATCAAAGTCGTCTGTCGTTACCGTGCCGAGCTCTTCTTCAAGATCTC
>JAEUWS010001043.1:0-12535 GCA_018524945.1 Podaxis sp. C-F-92630
GCGCTCATTTCGAGGCAGATTACGCGCTGCTACATAATCTGGAGTCATAACAAGGTTGTAGGTTTCGGAGCTGGTTTGCTGTTATTGGTGGGAACAGGTGCGTTTGTGGCATGCCGGGTCTATGCGCAACGTTTGAACCAGACGGCCCAGTCCTTGGCTTCCTTAGTGAGGGGACGCCTGGACCAGAATTCAAGTCCCTGATAGGACCCTATATACTCACAGTCTTTGGCCTTAATGTCATCTTGACACTACTAACAGGTGAAGAATGTGATGTCCATATAGCCGAGTGCTTGGGCTGACGAAAGGACGAACGGTAGCTTGGAGAATTTGGTGGATTGCACGAGAGGTTAGCAGGATCATGGGCCGAAAAGTTGTCGCGCAGTTCAACCTGGCGGTTGGAATCTTGTAAGTGAGCATTGAATTCACAAGGCAAATGCAAGGCTTAGTATGGCGATAGGCTCGAGTCTGGATCCATCTACAGCTGCTCTATCATCATGGTGCTCGCCTTGTCGCCGACACCATACATTGTAGGTGCTTTTACATGGCTGTATGCGCAAGTTCTCATGTGCCTTAAGCTCGTAGCTGCGGCTATAAGTACTCGTATAGTCGTAAGTGAACCCCTGATGATGCTACGCGGAGATGAGACTGACCCTAATGTATAGTGCATCATGCCCATTTTTATTGTTGTGCATGTAGCATTAGGACGAGGGACGCAGGATATAGACGCGAGCGTGAGTTGGGCACGTTCGCGGAGCAATGAGGTGCAGTTAAGTACGGCAATCCGGTTTCGAACGAGCCCATCGCGGGACTCGAATGAGATTGTTGTAGAAAATAGAAATCAAAGTTGACTGTGATTAAATGAGGGTGATCACGGGACAACACACCAGAACAGCAGTGGAGAATAGCGACTATGAGGATCCCAGCAGCTGCACTACTTTGCTCTCTACATCCTTCGCAGACAGACCCTCCAGTTCAACGTGCTTTTCCACACCCCGTTCTAACGGAGAAACACGGGTTAGTGAGGTCACCGTAAGTCGAAACAGTTTCAACGCACCGAAACGTGCAAACGCGCGTGCAGGCGTGCCTTGGGCCTCTCGGATGAGGACAGGAAGATCTGGGTTGTGCTGTTTAATGGCATTGTAGCGCGCAAGGACAAACTCGCTGCGAAACAATTAAAACACTACGTGAGCACGAGGCAGGGTGGTGATACAACAGAGGGGACGGACCGTGTGCCAGCAGAGGCAGCCCCGGACTGGGAGAAAAGGAACCTGATTTCTCTGAGAGCAGGCGAGAGAGCCTTGGAGAACGACGACATGGCTGCAGAACTTGGGTCTGTCGAGAGTGCAAGACCTGACAGGAATACCCAGATTAGCTTACGTAAGCTGTTGCCACTAGTTCTTTGTTGACTTTCTCAGCCTCTCCTTACCTCTGCCCTCACCGTCATCCACAGCGACCACCGTGACAAGCATCATGGACGACGAGAAGCGTCAACAAGACGAATGGGCCAACAGCCGCAAGCATCGCCTCCCCACCTTTACCGAAGTTCTGTCGCGTAGAACACGGCCGCCCGTCGATCTCTTCATGTTCTAGTACGCCCCACATCTAAATCTCATCGTCGACGTCACTGATCACGTTCCACAGTCTCTTCCTGCAACGTGAGGGTGCGGAAGACATCCTTGACTTTTGGCTGGACGTTCAACAGCATGAAAACCTTTGCCGAGCCTACTTCAAGGATGTTCGCAAGTCTGGTCGCACGATTAAGGAGGACTGGCCTCAGTACTGGGAGTATGCTCGTAGAAGGGGATCCATCTATGGCACAGTAGTGGGTCTCAACCCGGACACGAAACGCAGCACCGCGAGCACGGGAGAGGTGTTCCCCGAGCAAGACAGACGCAATCTTTCTGCTGTGGGAAATTCTGATGATAGAGAGTTTGGTCGTCGTTCAACAAGTCCTCGACCACCCGAAAGCCGCAGTGCGGCAGCCTCGCCCGATGAAAACCCCCCTCGTTCAACCACCCCTTTTTCCCTCTCCGGCCGTACGCCAACCCTCTTCAACCTGAAACGCGCGTCTAGAGCCCCGACTATCATTCCCCGTTCATCTGCCATTACCCGCATGGACCTCGTCGCCTCTGCAGAGCGTATCTTTTATCGATATCTCTCACCGGCTGGTAATCCCGTTGACTCTCAGGAGAACCACGAGATCTATCTTCCCCCTGCACTCCGGATACACAGCTTCCCTCTTAGTAGCCAACATGAACCTAAGACGCAGGCTGAGCTTAGCATGATGGCCCAAATCCCTGACTTATTCCACGCTCAGAAGGAATATTGTTTCCGCGCTATGGAACAGGATGCGTTCCCTCGCTTCCTTCGTTCCAAGGCGTTCGGCAACCTGACACCAATCTCCGCCCTCGTGCGCCTCGTTCTCGGTCTCATCATCCTCTGGATCGGATTGGCCACTGCCTTCTCGCTCATATTCCTTGACGTACATCCGAAATCGAAACGCTTTTTCGTGAGTATCAGATTCACCTCGAAACCCTGAACGCGTCACGTCCTCGTGTACTTACTTAATATATTCTAGCTCTTCATTCCATTTTCGTTTGCCGTCCTTTTCCTCGTCTCGCATCAATATGAACTGGATCCCATCCTCGTGTTCTTAGGGCAATCCGAGACGACACCCTTCAGGACCCTGACCATTCGCGAGCCGTACGTCCGGAATTTACTACTGGGACGTGCAGTGTGGGTTACGATCGTTGTCGCGATCATCGTCACTGCGTTGACACTCCTCTTCTGGGCTGTTCCCGGACATCGCCTATAATGGGTACAATACCTCGTTGGTAACGATGACATTTGGCTTCGTTGGTTCCTGCTTTGGCTCGTGTTCTTTTTTTTGGCTGGAAATGGAAGAATGAGATAATTGTAAATGATATTACCCTACTGTGCTCCCGTGGTACTCGCTCCCTTTCCTGTCCCTTCCCTCCCTCTCCTCTACCTTGTCTCTATTTGCCCTACCTGTCCTGACCTTTATGACCTTGATTTATGAATGAATCCCATCCCTTATTATTGATCTTCTTTCATCCTAATGAACCCTCTTCTTTGTGCCTATATACTTATTCTGTCCCTTGACACTTGTCATTTTTCTATGGTTCTCCTGGCGTTCGTTAGAGTGTTTTGGTGTTGTGTTATGACCTTTTTGTCTGTTTAGTCGTCCTTAGCTTTTAGGATACCCTCCCTCGGCTATTCACCTTCCCCCTCCCAATCCAAGCATATTATAGGTACATGCCCCCCAATCGCGTTTTGGTGACTTCAGTTCTGCGTTCGTAAGTACGTACGAGAATAATCTTATTAGTGTGTGCTAAGTATATGTTGTGCTAAGTATGCTCGCTCGAAATTATGACTTTATGGCGATTTTGGGTGTGGGTGTGGGACGGAAGTCGATCATTGGGTGCAGATGCTGATGATTGTCGTCAACACATCGGGAACCATTTCTTCCGCTCTCTAATCACGTCCAGACTTTCACCATATATGCCTATTTCATCTCATCCAATGACTCCAACTCCTTTTCTTCTTAAGTCTCGGTCTGGTCTACTACCTCCGCTCTCACCTTTATCTCTCTCCCTCTTGCTTAATCACCGCACCTCGACTGATTGAAACACCATGACTCCTGAAAAGAAATCGAGATGGATTCCAGGTCGATACCCACCACCTGGCGAATCGCCGATCGCAGATGCCATCCGGCAACGACGGGGAGAGAGGGGTATCACTGCACTGGATGCTGCGTTGTTACACGTGCCCCCTGCAGCGGAGGGCTGGAACACGCTTTTGGGCGCTGTGAGGACTAAAGGGGCGTTAAGTGGGGATGTGCGAGAGTTGATGGTGAGTACTGGCCGTGTTGCTTATCTTGGTTTTTTGGTAAATGGATTGATGGTTATGGGTGGTAGATTTTGAGAGTCGCTGCGATTAATGGAGCGGCGTATGAGTGGATTCACCATGAGCCTGTTGGACGTCAATACGGGCTTAATAACGCGCAGTTGTTCGTCATCAGGGATGTTACGACCCCTCTCCCTCCTGCGCAAGGTATCTTGAGCCCGTTACAAACTGCTGCTTTGGCCTTTGCGGATGCCAGTACCAGGAACGTTGCTATTCCGCAGCAAGTCTCGGAGTCTTTGAGAGCTGAATTGAGAAAATGGGTTTTGAAAGAGACGAGTGGGTTGAGCGAAGATGAAGCGAAAGCGAAGACGGATGATTTGTTCGTCGAGGCTGGATTGATTATTGCGACGTATAACATGGTCTCGAGGTTCCTTGTTGCGATGGACGTTGCAGGATTTTCTGAGGACCCTGTACCCTGGCCTGTGGAACGGAAGGAAGTGAGCATACAACCAGCGTTCCTTGGGTAGCATATTGTTGACCGAGGTTGGATATACAGCACTTCGTTCCCATCCCAGCGGAATCCCCGACACACACGATCCACACTATCACCCTCAGAGTTTCAGATTCGGCTCCATGGATTGCATTCGCCAATTCTCTCCTCACAGACTTCACACTCTGGTCATTAATTATTCCGTACTTCCTCTTAAAAGAGTACAACATCATACTACTCTCCCAACGCGGGCACGGCCAATCCACTCTCCCGACCTCCCCCTCCTCAGCCGAAGATCCACGTCCAGTAACAATCCCCCTCCTCGCATCCGACATCCACGGCATCCTCACACACCTCCAAATCTCCACACCACTCAAATCTCTAATCGGAGTCTCTCAGGGAGGTGCGACGGCACTGGCTTTTGCCGCACTCTACGGATCTGCTGCAACTCAAAGCGTAATTGTATGTGATACTGCCCCGCGCACACCTGCAGGCAACAAAGCCGCATGGGAAGAACGTATTCAGCTGGTTGGCGGAGATCAATTGTCTGGTATGAAGAAACTTGCGGGCATTACAGTCCCGAGATGGTTCCCTCCCGGATCCAAAGTCTCTCCTCAGGACCCACAAAACACCCAAAATGAGGGACAAAAACGCGCAGAATGGATCAAGGATCTAATAACCGGAACTAACGTCGAGGGCTTCGAGGCTGGTGCACAAGCATTAGGCAATTACGATACCATCTCCCTAGGAGTCCTGAACAGTAATGTCGAGAATGCTTTGCTCCTTGCAGGGAGCTTGGACGGAGGCGGGAAGGTCGGTGAATCGCTACAGAAGTTTGAGTCAGAGTGGAATGAAAAGAGGAAGAGCCAGGGGAAGAAAGAAGTCGAGTTTGTTTCGATTGAGGGGTCCGGGCATCTGCCTATGGTGGATGAGCCTGAAGCGTTCTGCAGGGCTGTGTCAGAATTTTTGTCCAAATTCTGAGTGTGCATTGTGTTAGGATCACAGAAGACAGGAGACGGAAGCGAAAGAATCAGAGAAGCTTTTGCATCAGTATATCGTGTAACATTAGTGAAATTAGCCGGTTCAAGCGCAACCTACCGCGTATGTCGCACCTATCATTAGGAATGATTAATGATCTTCCATCCATACCTGTGCACGAAGAGTAATTAGTGCTGAGAATGTGTCAATGATATCATGGCCTTGTCGAAGCGACAGACGTGCGAGCGAGCCATCACGAATATAGCCGACCATGGGACAAGTAAACAAATCCATTTGGACTATTGCCCACAACGGCAAAAACACAAGTGTCAATACAAGTTTAAAATTGTAGGGCGTTGAAACACCCAAGGCCGTAAGCTCTTAAAACCAGCATCCTGCAGCCTTTGTGCGCGAATTGTCGACAAGAATGGAGACATTCATCACAAGAAGGGGATTGAATATTTTTACACATAGTCCTCGGTCATTAAGCAGCCCAAAAAGGGGACGTGATAGAAATCGGGATGAAGGCGGCTGGTAGAGCGCGGCAGACGATGCCAAGAACCAAGTTCTGGGCTGATAACTTTGTCGTTGTTTTTTGTTTGAACTTCGCCGCGCCACAATACATATTCCATTACGAATGTCATTGCACGCTTGTGTCCTCGGAGATATCGCTTAAAAAGCCAGAGGGGTGCAATACGTTACGCCCTCGGATAAAAAGGCAAGCGAGGAGTCATAGATATTGGACGGACATAAGTAGATGGATGTATCATTTTGTTCGTGTTGTAGGTTCGCGGATGGTGGAATAATGTCATGATGAAACAATGATACCGGGCGAATATACGATGGAGCCATAGATGAGTAGCTGCTGTTGTGGGTGGTCTACGGGCATGTCGGCGACGGCGTACTCCAGGTTCTTCATACTCCAACGGCTTTCCAAGCGGGCTGGTATTCATAGAACTTGTGGGGACGGCAAATGGATCACGATGCGTGGATGTACGGCATAGTTGTAAACTTGTAGGTGTCAAGAACCAAGACGATGATGATCTGATGAATAAAACGGATCGGTTCGGATTCGAATTCGAAGCCTCATTTCATTGGGTTGCGTTATCGGTCCCTGCGGGAGTGTTCCCTGCACCGCTGCCGGTGGAGGAAAATAGGCCAGGAGACTGGCCCCCTGGATTGACGAGTTCACCTTCGATGTGGGCTTGATCCTGATCCTCGTCTGAACTCTCCTCGTCGTCGTTTTCCTTTCCATCTTCCATGATCGTGTCATCCTGGTCATGAGGGTCTCTAGTGGCGTCGGGAACACCTGCGGACCCAGCGCGGCCGAACCTAGGATCCCACTCCAGCTCTTCTGGCTCCTCGACCTCGACTTCGACTCGTTGTTTCCACTCATACCTTTCGCGGAGCATGGTAACAGCGCGTATGGCCCGATCGACACGCTGATCATGTGCCGCTCTGATTTCGGCGCACTCCCTCAACACGTCTTCGTATTCTGGTTTCTTAGGTTGGACATGAATGCCATACCCGAATCCATTTGTAGGTGCGGGTGGAGGAGCACCGAGTACACCGAGCGAGCCCCTTGTGCTCATGTGTTCGGCCAACCGCCTAACGGTCTCGTTCTCCATTTTCAGCACATCTAGGGTCTGCTGGTTGCGCAGCAGAGGAGCTGCTTCTGTGTCGAGTTCTTGCTCGGTCACAGGACCCATTGGGTGGATAGCTATGCGCTCGTAGACATTGTGTTGGGTTGTAGGACCACCGATGTATGTGGGGCGGATGGTTTGTGTTGCGAGGAGGGCGGTGGAGAAGTTGAGGGTCTGGGAAAGGAGGATGTTGTACTTTGAGAGTATGTCTGGCCAGGGAGGCATTGCTGCCAGATCGTTGTTTTTGATTGTCCAAGCAAGAGCATTGATAGATTCTATGATCTGAGTTGCTTTGAACTTGAGAGACTCTAGCTGGGGGATGGGGAGCGATACTGGGGCAAGAGTTGGCGGAGGGAGGGATTCTATGTGCTGCTGTGTTGGATTTGATACACTCATGGTTGTGTTCCCTGAGGGTTATGTGAGGATGCCAGATGTGTGTGGACTGCACCTGCAAGTGTACTAAGGGGCCGTCAGAAATGTAACCCGCCGCTGTTGCTGCTGCGACTCGCACTGCCCACTCGGCCCGTCGGCCCCGAATCAGCAGGATCAAACATATACAAATTCTGTGTCTTCAGGTGCCTTCTCAGATCTTCTTTGATCCATGACGCAAGCCCTATTTACAGCTGTGTTACATTGTCCCTTTCCTTCCGGCTTCCCGCATCCTCCTGTAGATCGCTACGGACGACAGCGCCTCCACCGTTGCAGCATGGTACCAATCACGGACACATGTGCTTGCGGACTGCGGCCAGCTCTTTGGAGGTAACAACCACTGACATCATACTGGTATCTTTTTCATCAATGAACTTCAGTTTGACTCCCTTGAAAATCAGTGTCAGTTAAAGTTTACTCGGTCCTGTTTAGTTTAGTGGCTTTTATTCCATGAGCGCCCTGGGAGTCTCCGTACAACCGATTTCATCGTGAGGACCGACTTTATGGAAACACCTGGTCTTGTCCTCCTTTGCTCCCCTACCAGCACGTAAATAACCTAACCAAAACGTGGTCTTCTAGCATACAACTTTCATTTCTCTTCCACGCTTGCTTTGATATTGCATGACGAATGGACCCCTGTGCCGCCACACCTTCATGTGTCCATCAACGCAGTTCAGTCACTTCTTTGACAATCGTTGACCGGATATTACCATGTCTACACAGTCGATCAATTATGAGCACTGTCAGTGACTGTCAAGCTCAGAACACTAATCAGGGAGGTAGAGGCCGGGAGAGACCCTTAGCAAATGCTTTGATACCCTCCTTTACGACTTCTCTGATGTTCTATGTGTTCTATGATCCCCACAGGGGAAGTTGGGAGCGGATGGTTCGAATGGGTGAACGAAATTTCCACCCAAAGCACTTGTTTCCACATCCGACCTAGTGTCCTGGTTCGCTGATCTAAGCTTAAAGCCTCTTAAACACCTGATGAACCGTTTTCTTCTCCCGTGAAGAGGCAGTTTCCAATAATTCAGCCAGAATTGGAAGGAGCATATGAGCGAATTGGAAGATATCGTATCTGGACCTTTCGATCAGCACCTTCTGGCGCGTCCAGATTTTTCAGCTCGTTATCTCGTTCTCAATACAGTATTGCAACGTTGTTGATGAGTGATAGGCCATCTTGAGGTCCGGCTTCTTTTCTAGGCATGAGTTTCCCCGGCAGTAAGCCGGACGATGCTGATCCCACTTAGGTGATTGAACCAAACAACTGATCTGGTACGGCCCTTTGCAGGGAACCCTGAGAGACTATTCAGTTCACAGGTTACATCGCCCACCTGGCCCAACCCAAAGGTAGTTGCCAGCAAACTCCGCCTACCCACCTGGTTACACTTTTTTTTCATTCACTTACCACTTTCGTAGTTCCGTGATGTTATTTTCGGGACAATCAATGGAAAGTGGCCACTCTGTCAACGGTCCCTTCTTCATGTCTAGTACTCCATTTTGATGTTACCCGAGTTTGTTCACCCCGAAGAACCCTTTGCGTGTAACCTGGATAAGTCCTCATATACCCCATTACAAAACCCCCGATCGTTTCCCCAACACCCTGGTTATCGTCTAGTCCTCTCCCCCCTTTCCTGTGTTCTTCCTCCTTTATACGAAGCCTTACGCCTTACGTCCCGATGATTTCCACCAGCACTCTCGTTGGTCTGTCAGCCTTAATGCTGGCAGTCCTTCTCTACTTCCGAAAGCCGAAACAAACCCTACCACTGCCACCAGGGCCCAAGAAATGGCCTCTTATCGGAAATCTGTTGCAACTCCCCACGTCTTTCGAGTGGGAGACCTACGCGCACTGGAGTGAGGTGTACAGTACGTGCACTACACAACTTGCTCTCCCGTAACGAACGAATTGAACGTGATATTTCATTAGAATCGGACATTCTCCACGTTGACGCTGCGGGCTCATCGATCATCATCGTCAATTCCTGGAAGGCTGCGTATGACCTATTTGAGAAAAAGTCAAGCCTCTATTCGAGCCGGTATGTCACCTCCATCTCTACGCGATCCACGTGGGATTTACGAATGCATCGCTGCATACGTCCAAAAGGGCAGACAATCAAATGGTACTTCTGTAAGTGGAGACTTCGTGAGAGTGTGATTCTGGGGAGGAAGGTGACACAATGTTGCTGGTTTATTAATGGCAACATCCCTATCACAGGTCTGGTTGGGACTGGCTTTTCGGGTTCATGCCGTACGGCGAAGCATGGCTTGAGCGACGGAAGTTGTTCCAAAAACATTTCCACCCTTTGGATAATGCGAGCCATCACCCGCGTGAACGTGAATACGTTCATCAAATGCTGCGTCGGCTTCTCGACACCCCGGAAGAATTCATGGACCATGTACGGCAGTGCGTGTCACTTTCCTTTTGTTTTGTCGGATCTTTCGGTGCTGAGAGTAATGCAACTTCTGTGTTTTCTTGATTTGTAGTATGATGGGCGCTATTACGATCTCTCTCGGGTATGGTATTGAGATCAAGCCCAAGAATGACCCCAATATCAAGGTCGCTGATGAAGCGGTGAAAGGACTAGCAGGAGCAGCCAATTTCAGTGCCTTTCTGGTCAACTCGATTCCTATGTTGAAACACGTCCCTTCGTGGATGCCTGGAGCAGCTTGGAAGAGACAAGCAGAGATTTGGTATGACTGGACTATGAAGATGCGCAACATCCCTTTCGAAAAATCTCTCCAGCAACTAGTGAGTACAGGGAGTTCCGGTCCTATTTCGGGTGTGGCTGAGTGGAGTCTTAAGGCCGAAGGAACTGCGACGCCTTCGCTCGTGACAAACTGTGTTACGAGCCTGGACGAGACCCAAGACCGAGAACACCAGCTGACCGTAATCAAGGACACAGCAGGCAACTTCTTTGTCGGTGAGTCGGCTGTTTTATTGTATCGTGTGCTTGTATTGCGATCGTTTCGGCAGTCCTATTAACAGCTTGACTTTTCAGGGGGTGCTGATACCACGGTCTCCGCTATCAATACGTTCTTCTTGATGATGGTCTGCCATCCAGAGATCCAGGCGAAGGCACAGGAAGAACTCGATCGAGTGATTGGGAATGGCCAGCTTCCTGATTTCAGCGACGAAGCGACATTGCCATATGTCAGTGCACTAGTGAAAGAGACATTGAGGTATGTTGTCATTTCACTTTGCGCTCGAATGTTTGAGCATGTGATCAGAATTCTGATCCGTGGATCTTTCTTGCTTTTCACTACATTGCGCGTCATTTGATTTATAGGTACCAGGCAATCACACCATTCGGTGTGTCCCACTTTCTCCGTGTTTGACATGAGGGGCTGATAGTTTGATAGCGATACCCCACTACCTAAGCGAAGATGATGAATACAATGGGTACCACCTGCCCGGAGGCTCTGTAGTACTTGGGAACGTTTGGTTCGTGAAGATCCTGAGCACGAACCGAAGATGATCAATCCTAACATCCTCACTAAATAGGGCAATCACACATGACAAAGCAGATTACCCAGAGCCCCTAGAATTCAAGCCAGAAAGGTTTCTCAAGGATGGAAAAATAAACCCAGAGGTGCGGGAACCAACTGCGGCATTCGGATTTGGGCGGAGGTGCGTCCGTTTTTCTTGGCTTTGTCGGCTATGATCGGTGTCTATGCCACGCGTTAGATATAGAGTTGAATGCCTAATGACGTCGTTTGCAGAATATGTCCGGGGAGACACATTGCCATATCTTCACTGTATCTTAGCATCGCTTCGATACTGTCGGTGTTCAAGATTGAGAAGGCGATCGACAATCACGGTAATGTCATTGAGCCATCCAAGGAGTACATCTCCGCCTTGATTCTGTGCGTCTTTTTTGCTGCTGTTGTCACATCAAGGGTCTGTGGGACGCTAATGCTTGACGTGATAGACATCCTGCGCCGTTCAAGTGCAGTATTAAACCTCGGTCCAAGGGGGCAGAGACGCTGATCAAATCTATTTCCGACTCGTGACGCACGAGTTGCGTATTACACAGAAAGCAAAGGGAGGAGTGCAGGGGGGGTGTTGGATCTATACTAGTACATTGACTATTTATATAGTGTCCAGGCCACAGGGGGGATGCGAGGAGATGTTTACGCGGCAGAGGAAATACATGTACATAATTGTTTTGTCCTGTATTGACACGTGACCGTTTCTTGGGCTACATCCAAACTTGACGACAGGGTTGTTTGCTTTCTGTTCAGTGTCTGTTCACAATGTTCTACAGAATTTCTCTCGTCGCATCGAGACGCGTCGCGTCATTTCCTGCAGTCGCCCGCTCGCTTTTGACACGTCCCATTTCTTCCACCCCTGCCCTCTTTTCTCCCGCAAAGTCTAGCGCGTCTACAACCCAGTCTGGCTCCAAGACTGCCTCAAAGGCTACTAAGACTACCACAAAGTCAAAGGCAAAGGAGGAAAAGAAGGCAAAGGAGACCAAGCCAAAGAAAACTAAGGAGGCGAAGAAAGGTATACGACCATCACATATTTTTCCAGTATGGTGGAGTTGACCATGATACATAGTAGGGTTCACCAGGGCACAGCTGAAAGTCCCTCGGAGGCCCTCAACAACTTCATTCATGATTTTTTCACGTGAACAACGTGCGAATTCGCCCAAACCAACCACTCTTGCAGAGAGCCAAGAGCAATCAAAGACTATTGCACAGAAATGGAACACCCTAAGCGCCGAGGAGAAGAAGGTCAGCTTTCATCCATCTTCCTGCTCAACTTATACTTTATACCTCGTAGGTGTACGCGGCCAAGGCTACGGAACAAAACGAAATACTCGCCAAGCCTTGGAATGAATGGCTGACTAGCATTGACAGCGCCGTTCTTCGCGAAATCAACGCGAGGAGGAGGGCGGCTGGCAAGCCCAGAATTCTTCGTCCCAGTAGTGGTCCTAAAAAGCCTGTGTCTGCCTTCCTCCGGTATGTTGCTCTCTTCATGACCTCGCCTCTCCCCATTGATGGAAACATCCCAGCTTCCTCAACGAGTACAAGCGCGAGAACCCGTTGCTTGACCCCCGAGAGGCCGCTAAGCAGGGCGGTGTTGCATGGAAAACATTACCGCAGGAGAAGAAGCAGGTACGTAATG
>JAEUWS010001044.1:0-12516 GCA_018524945.1 Podaxis sp. C-F-92630
ACAAATAACCAGGCCACAGAGGTAGTAGGTGGTGGTTACTGAGAAAGGAAGGTGAACAGCACTAATGTCACCCTTCCTGTATTGCAATCCTTTATCAAGATCGTTGATATTCCTTTCCTCACAGCTGATGGTTTCACAACCTCGGCTGATCTAGTCAAGGGAGAGCTCTCCCACTCCCCCTTTTTCCCCCTCAATGACGTGCATCACATGCGCATTGTCCGTAATTCCACCAAGTCTGATTCCGCCACTGTGTGGATCAACTTGATCGACTCTCAACATGGCACTCTCACCACCTCTCTTCTCAACAGGCATGTCATGATAAATGGCGTGTCCTGCCTCATCAAAGGCACTCGCGCCCACACTGGCACCCCCCAGTGTCAGTGTTGCTGGCATTGGGGACATCCTTCCAACACTTGTCACACTCGCATGCCCAAGTGTCCTCTTTGTGGGGGGCCTCACTCCAAGACTTCTCATTGCTCTATGGCTGGGTGTTGTTGAGGTAACCCCAAAGCAACACCCCCCATCCCCCCCACTCCCAAGGGCAGGTCATGCCCTCACTCTCTGTGGTGCCTGAACTGCTCAGGTGCCCACCCCTCCAACAACCACTGGTGTCCATACTGGCAACATTGCTTTGACCGTGATTGGATTCATGGGCGATACCAATGCGATGCAGAGTCAACCAAGAAAGCCCCTTCTGGGGGTCATAAGGGTTAGCCTTCACATCACCATATGCCATCCCACTCCTCCTCCCCTCGCTCTCTAGGTGGGGGTTCTGATCTGTTTTGTTGATGCTTTCATTCATGTTGTTTGGGGCACCTGTTTTCTTTTTGTTCTTTTTAGTTACATTCTATGTAGTTTTCATCTAAATCCCTTGGGACTGCTATCACGTGCCCATTTGTTGTAGGTAGAAATATTTGTGGCAATAAAATTGGATTTAAAAAAATAAAAAAAATAAAAAAATAAATCCTTTGGTGCTGTTGCCATCATCTGGTGCTGGAGTTCCAATCACAAGCAAATACTTAAAGCAAAAACCCAGCAAGGGTCATAAAGTGTGCAAGCATGATCTTATAACATTCATTCAGAAACATGCTGAAGCCAAGTGGGATCATATATTTCAGCACCCAGCACTAAAGTGGACTTGGGGGATAGATATCATAGAAGCATATCTTGTAGACATGATCAGGGCTAGTGACTGAAACTATGCACTCCCTCACACTGGCTACAATGGCTCTTTGCCTTGGGGGAGGCTCTCCAGCAAATATTCTGATTTGACAGTTGGTAATACAGCCATACAGGCCACAGTAGCCCCTTATTCACCTCTTCAAGATCCCCCTCATTTCCAAGACCTTCCATCCTCTGATATCCTCCAGTATTTCCATCTTCAACCCCTATGTCATTATGCTACATCTCATCTTGGCTGGCTCCCTCCATCAGCATCTCCTTCTCCCTTCAACACTGGCACTGCTATTCCTTCTGGTGCTACTCATGGTCCCATTGTCTGGGGTCCTCCTCTTTCTAGCTCTCATCCCAGTGACCACACAAGTATTGGCTTGGACACAAACTCTTATATTTCACCTACTGCTGTGCTTGCTGCTCTCTAAGCTTCAGATAGAAGCTAGGCATTACCCAGCTCACAATCCCCTCCAATCACTTTTGCTGCAATTAATGCTGCAGCTGGCACTTCTTCAGGCCCAGCCACCTCTGGCCCCTCATCAGTCTCTGCCAGTTCCAGCAGCTTGTTAGACCCTGTCAGTTCCATCAGTGATATGTCCTTGCCCTCTGTCACAAGTGTTCACCAGGTATTGCTGGCTATGTCCTCTGACATGGAGGGCTCTGCTGGAGTGGCAGATAGTGATGAATCAGGTGCTAGTAGGTTTATCAGTGCCAGTTATCACTTTTTATCCAAACTCACACTCTCAACACAAATGGCAGTCAATCTGATATATCCCCTATAGACATTCATATGGCATTGCTTGCTATGCTCAAGTCAGACAATGAAGACACTCCAGCTGCCTCCAGCCCTTCTCTGGCACCATGACCCTACACCACAGCAGACTTTGAGGCATACCTAGGGCCTGATGATTACCTAGATAATATGGAATAATGTATGAACCACTTGTCAATGCCTGTTGTTTTTTTGGACATTTAATTTGTTATATAAATGGAGCATGCAATTTCCCATACTCCTATATCTGGTGCAAGTTGGAACTGTGCTGTTCCATCTGCTGACTAGTTGCTAGTGATACCACAGGCACTTGCATGGAGTGATTGCACTGATGCTGATTTCATTTCATTGTTGTACACATATTATTTCAGGACCTGGTATATCTATGCTGATTCCTGCTCTAACTGCTTCCTACATTGTCTCAATTTGGCTGGTGCATGAGGTCCATGCAATGCCAGTGACAGCATACCAGATTTATGAACTGCTGATATTGTACACTGCCAAGCTGGTGGCAGAAGTCCAACAACTTGGTGAGGAGCCAGGCTGACCTTTGCTGCCTCAGGCCTGGGCCTGCTGCATCTGTCTGAGTTGTTACATTGTATGTGCCTGCTGGCCTGAGTCACTCAATACAATGTAGGTTGACTACCTGAGTGGGGGTAGTGGAGACAAAGGTTTGGTTGCTTTGCTCTGTGTTCATGGCTGAGTTTACTTTTTTTTTTTGAATCAATGATTTATGATGCAGCACCCAGTAGCAGTCTGTGCTTAACTACACATACATGCAATCAGGAATACATAAGAGAGAAACAAATATTCAAAGATGAGAGAGACAAGAAAGAAAGAAAACAAAGTCTGATCCACCACTCACTACCACTGACTTGTATGGCCTTGCCTCAACTGCCAAGACCCTGCTACACTCCATATCATACCAGAGATGAACTTAGAGAGAAATATAAATGGCACCTTGTGGGCACCAGCAACAAACACTGAGAGATTTGTCAAACTGATGGCTGAGTTTGCTGAATCAAGTTGGTGTGTTCTACTACTATAGTCCTTAATTACCCCCTTTTTTTATAGATTTTGCTCCAGAAAACCTTTGGAGATAATTTTGTAGTACTTCCTAGGCATTTCTTAGCACTGATTCAGCCATCCATGTGTCATGCTCATTGCTATACCCCTTCTAGTGTATCAGGTACTGCATTCTTTAGCCCTTTCTGCAATGTCCTCAGATTTCTTCTACTTCATATTCTTCTTCTCCATTAATAAGCTCCAGTTGTGGTGGTGGGTCAGCTTGCTGATTAATGAACTTTAGTGGTCAATAGGGCATTAGTAATGCCTCATTGGATATGTCATATATTACCCATCCTTCTGGTAGCTCCAATTGGTATGCTCCTAGTCCTGCTTTCTTGAGTATCTTGAATGGTCCATAGCACTTGTGGTTGAGTTTCTTTGCTGGTCTGTTTGTTGTTATATTGGTTCCTTCAAGACAGACTTGTATTCCTTCTTTATAATCCCTTCCTGGTGCTCTTTTCTTGTCATAGTGCTTTGTCATGGTGTGCTTCTCACTTTCTAATAGCTCTTTGGCCTTTTCTTGGCATTCTGTGAGTTTCTTAATGAACTCCAATCAATGGGGTTGGTGAGTCTGTGGTGATATCTCCTTCCCAAGGGTGTCATCTGTAGTTCAGGAAGAATGGGGTTTCTTAGCTATGGATGGTTCTGTTCCTTCTTCCTCTCATTTTTCTGCCCTTTCTGCATATCTAGTTTTCAACTCTTCTTCTATGGACATTCTTTCCTCTCGAGTCCTCCCTTGCAGTGAAGTTTTATCTTCAGATCCTGAATCATATGCACTATGTCTCAGCCTTTTTTCTTCCATTTCTCTCACATCCTCTTGTAATTGCAACAAAATAGTTGTATTTACAGACTCTATTGCTTCAGCTGAAAGACTCTTTACTTATGGTCCACACAGTGCACATCCAGACTCCATCCACATTGCTTCACTCATTCATGATTGGCTCTCATCCTCCCCCCTCAACCAGATTGATTTCTGGTTCATTCCCTCCTCAGTGAAATGGTCCATCCATTATCAAGCTCATCACCTCACCACCTCCATCCACATCCATAACAACAAACACACACCATTCTGCACCTCACTCAGCTATGCTCACAAACATTACACAGACAAGTGTCTTGACAAATGGAACAACCTAATGTCATCACCCAAATACCAAGGCCATAATTGGCTTCAACTCAATTCCACCAACCTGACACCTGTCAAGCCTATGTATGCCAACAGTGGCTCATGGGTGAAATACTCCATGGGCACTGACAACAATTTATGCATGTGCTTCACCTGTTGCATCACTAATCATGTGCCCATTGGCACTTATCAACAGTGCTTCTTTCCAGGGCACTTTATCAACACCTGCACATGCAACAGCAAGACACTTGAGTCTCATGACTATATCTTATTCAAATGTCTGAAATACCATTGACCATATGGCAACCAGAACATATTGTTCTGGTTGCAAAACTTCCTCAGCAACAACCCTTTGGCATTGGCATTCACCAACCAGATTCCCCAGGGACCAATTACCCTCAAAGAATACAATACACACTGACTCTCTAGACAAGAGCGACTTCACCTTCATGGAGCTCCTGATGTGCACTGACAGACCTTTTCATTTCTTCTCTTATGTACTATACCTAGGTAGCTTGCCTCATAGCTAACTCCACCATCCCCTCACCTCTCTTGTTTCTTCTGTGCTTCTAATTTCTTCTATTTCTCTTAGTTTTGGTCTTGGGACTGCTAGTGCACACCTGTTTGTAGTAACTTAGTGTTTCTGCAATAAACTTTGATTAAAAAAAAAAAAAAAGAATAGGGTTTCTCTAGTGCTGCTATGTGCTTTGTTGTTGTATTGAAACTCCACTGTTGAAAGCCAGTCTGCCCAGTCATCTTGGGTATAGTCAGTATAAGCTCTTAGGAAGGTTTCAACTTTCTGGTACTTCCTGGTTGATCTGTTCTGTCTGCCCATCTGTCTGGAGGTGGTAGGCTGTTGATAACCCTTGTTCAATCCCTATAGCCTTGCACAGATTCCACATGAATGTCAACACAAATTGTGGCTCCCTGTCACTGATGACCTTGTGTGGAATGCCATGGAGTTTCCAGATGTGATCTCAGTATAGCTTTGCTAGGCCCATGGAGTCAAGGTTTGTAGTTGTCATGATTAGTCAGATCATCTTGGTGAATCTGTCCACAATGACTAGGATTGCATCTGCCCCATTTGATTCTGGGAATGGTCCAATCATGTTGATGCTGATTTCATACCATGGTTCTTCTAGTGTTCTAAGGGGATGGAGTGGTGCTGCCTGCTTTTGTTATATTGCCTTGTCCCTTTGGCAGCAGTCACATCCTTGTATGAAATTCTTGACATCAGTCTTCATTGCTGGCCAATAGTACATTCTCTTGATGAGCTCCAGCATTCTGTGGGCTCCTGGATGTCCAATGTCTGGTGGGTCATAGTGTTCCTTTAGGATTTTGCTCTGTAGCTCCTTGTGGTTCAGCACATAAATTTTCCCATCTCAATATGTGATTCCATCTCATTTCCATGTCCCTTTGAGTTCTTCCTTTAGCCATTTGTTGATCATTGTCTCCCTCCTTCCCCTTTTGATGTCTTTTAGTATTTCTTCATCTCCCTTGACCTCAAATAATCCTCTCCCTAGGATTACTTCTTCAGTGACTGGTTCTTCTTGTTGTGTTTGTCACTGGAATAGGGCATCCTCAAGGACTATGACTTCCTTTTCTTCCTCCTTCTCATTGAAGTGCATGATTCATGAGAGGATATTGGCTTTGGTGTTTGCTTTTCCTGGTGTATGTTTCAGGGTGAAGTCATACTCTTAAAGTTTCAGATGCCAGTGCATTTACCTTGCATTGATTCTTTAAAGTGATCAGAAATATTCCAGGTTCTTGTGGTTGGTCCAGATTTTGAATGCTTCCTTTGCTTTGAGTAGGTATTGTTGCCATGTCTTCAGTGCTTCAACAATTGTGAGGAGTTCCCTGTCATAAATCTCATAGTTGTGTTCTGCAGGTGATAGCAGTTTTTTTTTTATTCCAAGTTTATTGCTGCAAGTACTACCTATAACAAATGGGCACACAATAGCAGTCCCAAGGGTTACAAAACTAAAAGAAAGATAAACATAACAAAACAAAACAAAGAAAACAGGTGCCCCAAACCACAGGAATGAAACTGAGAAAGATTACAGTTCAAAACTTGGAGATGAGAGAGAAAAAGGGGAGCATATAGTGATACAGAGAAATTCCAACCTGTACTTCAGCCCCTCATGGCCTTCTTGGTTGGCTCTGCATTACATTGATAGCAACTGCAAATCCAATCACAATTGAAATGGTGACACCAGTAGGGGCACCAGTGGTTGTTAGAAGCATGAGTGCTGTGGCAGTTGACACAACACAAGGAATGGGGACAGGGCAAGCCTGCCAGAGTGGGGGGGATGGGGGGAGTTGCTTTGGGGTTACCTTTGCAACACCTGGCCATGGAGCAGTGCAAGGCCTCAGAGTGAGGTCCTGCACAGAGAGGGCACCTAGGCATGAGGGAGTGACAGGTGTTGGAGGGATGGCCCCAGCACCAGCAATGCTGACACTGAGGTGTGCCAGTGTGTGTGTAAGTGCCCTTGATAAAACAGGATACACCATTGATCATGATGTGCCTGTTGAGGAGGGAAGAGGCAAGAGTGTCTCATTGTGAGTTGATAAGGTCAATCCACACAGTGGCAGAATTGGCCTTGGGAGAGTTGCAAATGATGTGCATGTAATGCATGCTGGAGAGGGGGAAGAAGGGGAAGGTGGTGACCTTGGTCTTGACTTGATCCACAGTGAGGGTAAAGCTGTCAGATGAGAAAAAGGGGACATCCACAATCTTGATGAAGGAATGCAAGACAGGGAGGGTGATATCAGCACTTTTGAGTGCTGAGGGGAGCAAGGCCTTGAGAGTATCAATATTGGCCTGAAAGGGGACACTGCCTGTTGATAAGGCAATGACACTAGAGTGGAAGTGACCAGAGTCAACATTGAATGCTGACTTGGCCCAGGTAAGTGCTTGATTGAAGCACACAATGAGGGATTGGAGAGAAACATGAGTGCTAGCAAGATCACCAGCACTCACATTTAGGAAAAATTGGCACCAAGAGGGACCACAAGTGGCATAATATGGTTTACACTTGGATGATTGGGGGGGAGGCACTGGATGAGGCACTTGTTTGGAGTCATGTAAGGGAGGGGTAACCCTATCATATAGAGGTGGGACACATGAGGGAGGCTTGGGCCTATCATGTGGATGTGATGTCACATCACTCTGGGTAGGGGGTGGCACAGGAGGGTTAGGGGTAGATGCTTTGTCAGCTGTTCCATGGAACAGCTCATGTTCAACATGTGGTTTGCATATGTCAATGAGGAGGGCAGTAATACTATCTGGAAGAGGGGGAATGCACCAGGAAGATGGGGGAGTGTGGTTGGCAAAGAAATTTCTGGACTCTATCATAGAGATGAGGTTGCAGAGGGCAGCAAACATGTGTGGGTCAGGTTTAAAATCAGCCCCTGGCAATTGGAATGAATGAGACAGTGAAACAATCATATCTGATGCATTGTTGTATCCCTCTTCTTCATTGTCCTTGACCTTGGAGGGGGTGGGAGCAGAAGGGAGGGTGGAGGGGGCAGCCTTTGGAGTAGACTGTTCCGGCTGCTGAGGAGGGGAGACAGGAGCATCAAGTTCCATGTCAGAAGAGGCCAATTGCTGGTGATGCCCATCAAGTCAACTGGGAGAGGAGGGAGTAGGTGAAAAGAGTTTGCAGGTGGATTGTCCTGTGAGAGGAGAGGATGGGGTGGAAGGGTTCCATGAACCTCAATAGGGGGGTGGATGCCACTGACCAGTGGGCACATTTAATGATGAGCTCAGAGCTGGCAGGGTTTGAGGGGTCTCAGAGACCTCAGAGAGGTCAAGGGGTTGAAATTTGTTCTTTTGATGGCCCATAGTAAGCTAGAAACCAACATGAATGACTCAGTAGGAATCAATGGTGGTGGTTAGAGAGAAAGGAAGGTGTGGCAGGTAATAGCAATCTGGAGAGGAATGCAATAGGGTGCCATGTTCCTCCTTGCTCCTGTGATAATACTCCTCCAATGGCATACTTGGACACATCAACTTCAACTCTGAATTTTCCATTATCTTGGGGGAGTGCCAGTACTGGTTCTTCTGTGATATGTTGTTTTAGCTCATCAAATGCCTTTTGCTGAATTTCTCCCCATTCCCATAGTTGACCCCCTTTCAGCTTGTGTAGTGGTCCTGTGATGTTGCTGAATCCCTTGATGAATCATCAGTAAAAGTTTGCAAAGTCTAAGAAGCTTTCAACATCCTTGACTGTGGTCAGTGTAAGCCAGTTTTTGACTGCTGCAATTTTTTCTTCTTCTATCTTGACATTCCCATCTCCTACTACCATTCTGAGTATTGGTACCTCTTTTACATTGAATATGCATTTGGATTGCTTGAAGTACAGTTTGTGCTTGTCTGTTATTTTGAGGAACCATATCATCTGTTCTTGTAGTTCCTGTTGCATTCTGCTGGGTATAATGAAGTCATCCATGTAATTTACCAGTGTGCCTTCTTGTAGAAAACCATGTTTATCATCCTTTGGAATGTGCCTGGAGAGTTGCACAGTCCAAAGAACATGACTGTGGGTTCAAATAATCCTTTGTTCATCAGAAATGCTGCTTTCCATTCATTGCCCTTCTTGATGCACACATTGTTGTATCTCCATATGATGTCTAGCTTGTTGAAGTACTTGGTGTCTTTTAGCTTGTTGATGATTTCTCCAATTAGTGGCAATGGGGTCTTGTCCTTGATCATAACACTGTTGAGTTTTGGATAGTCCTGTACCAATCATTTGGATCCACCTTTCTTTGGGATGAAGAAGTAAGGTGATGCATGGAATGATTTTAATGGTTGTATTCATCCCAAATTGAGGTTTTCTTCAATGAACTTGTGGAGCTCCTCCTTTTTCTTGACTGTCATGGGGTATACTTTTGCTGGTAATTCACATGGAGCTTCTTCTGTTAGGTTGATCTCATGGTCCCACTCTTTATGATCCAGTAATTTGTCAAAGTTCTGCTTGTTGAACAAATGTGTGTAGTCCCTGATGTAGTTTGGCAGGTCTGCTTTGTTGGTCTTGTCTAGTACCTTCTCTTCTTGTGTTCCATTTCCCTGTAGCCTTGGTATGTCAATGGTTTCATGTTTGATCCTGCATTCAGGAGGACATCTTGTAAACCTGACCTGTCCATTGTTTCAATCTACTTTGAGGTTATGCTCTGCTAGCCAATTGTGCCCCCAGAAATATGTCTGCTGAGTCAATGTGTGAAACAACTGCTGCTAGTTGTTTCTTGTGTCTGTCAATATTCATTTTCAATTCCATATATTTTGTCCCTTGTTGCATGTTCTATCTGCATTGTAGATCTTGGATGGTTTCTCCAGTTTCTTCATTGGTATTTCATGTTCTTTGACTACTTTCTTTGCTATGCAGGTGTGTGTGCAGCCTGAGTCAATCAACATTGTTGGTCTCCACTGTTGGTTTCTGGGTGTTTGAGCTTTTGGTTTAACAAAGAGTTCTCATGCTCCACTTCTTCTGTGGAGAATAGTATATGATTGTTGAGAAGAAGCTTTAGATACAATGGCTTGAGAGTTCACACTCACTCTGAGCCTTCAGAAAAACCCTGCTGCTCTGACCCTTCATTGTCTCCTGATTCATCCTCCATGCTCCTAATGCATGCCTTTCTTGGTGCTCTGCAGTTCCTGGAGATATGCCCTTCTTTGCCACAATTGTAGCATCTCCTCCCTCCTGGCTTCTTGCAGTCTCAGGCAATGTGCCCTATGGTGTTGCACTTGAAGTATTAGGGTGGTGCTCAGCTATTGGGCATCATTTGTTTTCCTATCTCCATCAGTTGTCCCATACCTCTATAAGTTATGCCAGTTCCTGTGTACCTTGTTTGGGTTTCAACAGCTTCATATCCTAAACCAATGTTCAGGATGGTCTCCTTCCATTACTTGTAAGTAATGGGCATTGCTTCAATTGGGAGTCCCAATATAGTTTTGATAGTGTCTGCATGTGTATTCTTCTTAAGCAGGAATATGGTGTGTTTGTCATCAGTTTTGGATCTCATTTTCAGAATGTTGAATTCAATGAGGAAATCTGCTGTGTGTTTGTTGTTCTGTTGGTATGTCTCAATTCTCCATTCTGCATCACTTTGTTGTCCTTCATCTCTGAATGCTGCTTCTACTTCCATTCAGAAGGTGTCCCATACAAGTGTGTCATCACTGCACTCCATTTGGTCAAGCTTTATGCTTGCAAATTGCCCTGTGGTTCCTCCTCTCATTTGTGAGAGTACTGCTACAGCCTTCTTGTTGGCCTCCTCAATCTTGTTGAACTTTAAGAAAAATGACATCAACCTCCACCAGTCATCAAACTGGCTCCTGTTTCCATCAAAAAATCCTGGATCTAGGACAAGTGGTTTCCCTCCTGTTTTCTGTGTTGCTGCATCTTTGGCTATGTTGTTGTCAAGTTCTTCTTCATCTGTGGACTCCTCTGGTTCTGGCTCTTGTTCTCCAAGTTCTGATTCAGTTGTTTCTTTGTTATTCATGTGCCTGCTCTCTGTGATATCCAAAAATTCTGCCACTGATGGCTCTCTGGTCTGTCCTAGGCTGTATGGTGCTGGTGTTCCTTCTTGACTGTTCTGTTGCCAAATACTGCTTCTGCTCATACACTGAGCCTCACTCCTAACTGAGCACTGATATTGTGCTTAGTTGCACCTTGGTAAATGCTCCTCATTGGGCCTCCCTGTTGCAAGGTGAGTTGGTGACACTTTACCAAATGTTATGACCTTTGTGTGAACTCAGGTTGCAACTGGACAAAGACTTGAGGATAAGCAAAGGGGAAAGAACTAGTTAGTAAAGCATAAAAAACACAGGTATACTACTTAGGGCTTATATGCTGTGAGGGGAGAGCTAAAGATAGGTGAAACAAGGGGATGAGTAAGTGGGTGACTAAGAGTGGAGTGTGGCAAGGGCCTGAAACATGGATGAAATGGTAAGCTGAGTAAGTATGTGCTAAGTATAGATGAGACTGTAACACCTAGAATGCTCACTCACCTGCTCCATTTCCCAAGGCCCCCAAGGCTCCTGCCCCTCCCTTGCATGCTCCAAAGGCTGCACTAGCCCCACCTCCACCTTCAACCCCTGCAACACTCAAATCCTATGCTGCAGCTGCAAAGGAGTCTGACTCTATCTCCTTGGTCCATGTGGCCAAGGTGTTTCCTAACCTGCTACCCAACCACATTATTACAGTGCATTGGGCCACAATCACCATCCCCCAGTGCAAGCAAAAGCTATGCTCTACCACTGTTGGCTCCAATTGATGCCAGGTCCTTCTCTCTGTCAATGCTAAAACTACTAGCATCAACTTCTCTGCTCTCATCAAATCCATTAATGATGCCCTTACAAAAGCCTGGTCTGCTCTCAAAGCCACTAGTGCTCTCTTCACTTATAGTGGCATATCTATCACCACCTTTTCTGTCACCACCCCTGATAAGGTTTCCCTCATTGGGTCTGCCACTACTTGAGTCTTTAGTCTTACAGACTGGGTCCCAGCTTTTCTTCTCCAATCAAAGTCTTATCTCAAGATTACCAATGTTCTACTCCAACTCTCCAGCTAAGAAACTCTCAAGCTGGCTGACACCACTGAGGCCCTCAAGGCCCCCCTACCTACCCCCCATTAATCCCACAGACACTCCATAGATCATGAAAAACTTGCACTATGCTGACCCCACAGTTGTGTGGTTCAATATCTGGAATTCCCAGTCTGGTGCACTTGCCCACTCCCTAATGAACAAGCACATCTTCATCTGTAGTGTGTTGTGCATCATCACTTACACCTATATCCACCCCTGTGTCCTCCAGTGCCAGTGATGTTGGCACTGATGTCATGCCACCCACACCTGTTGCTCCAAAGGCCTCAAGTGTGCCTGCTGTAGTGGTTCTCATCATCTTGAGTACCACTATTTATTCACTGAATACTGCAAAGGTAACTACAGTGCCAGCATCCCTGCTACTCCTGCAGATGCTCCCTGTCCACACCCTGGCCACTGTCTCAACTATGGCAAAGAACACATAGCAAACTCAGCTACATGCCTGTTCTAGAACCATTGCTTTGACTATAATTGGATCTGGTGCCACTATGAAGAGGTGAGAAAGGCTAAGAAGTACAAGTAAGGGGTTCTTTCTTTCTAGCTTCAATACTATATTTGAGCTATGCTTCAGGGTAGCTACTATGTCAATCAATTCAGTTCTATCATAGATACATGTTGTATGTGTCATGTCATGTTTAGGTGTTTCCTGTGTACTCAGATAGTGCATGGGCATGGACTGTTATAGAACCACCAGTCTTCCCTATCACCCACCCCCATGGTCTTGCCATCACCAACACCATCCTACAAGAGCTAGGACTTCCCAGCAGCATCCAAG
>JAEUWS010001047.1:0-12475 GCA_018524945.1 Podaxis sp. C-F-92630
GTGAGGTAAATGAAAAAGAAAATATAGTAGTTGAGCCTATTGTATTAGTTATTTTTTATTTGAAATTGTACATGACTATTATGAACCTTATCTGTTATAACATTGTTTTTGGCCCTCATCAACAAAAGGACTCAAACCTATTAAGGCCTTGCAGATCAGAATAAGTACTGTAATCTCTGTCCAAGCACTATAAGTTAAAGCTTCCATTAAATTTGAATACATACATATTCCAATGTTGCATGAGGTAGGACATCTTTACTATATCAGAGACTGAATATAAGGTGGTGCCATCATATCACCTGTCACTGCCAAGTGACCCTTCTGATTAGAAAGTCATTATCATCAGACATCACCTATACTTTCTAACATAGTCACTTTCATTATCCCACTACCTCACATTCCTCTTCCTTCTATCCCACTCCATCTGCCCTCTGATGACTCATCTCCTCCATAGCCTGGCCATCCCAGGCTTGCCTGGGTGCTCTAGCTCTCCTGACACTAACATGATGTTAACTCCTCCTGAGTCTCAAGCACCCAACTTGTTATGATGATATATCAAGAGTTGAATATTTGATATTCACAATTATGCTTTCCTTTTTGATTATATTTGTACTCATATTTTTCAGACTGTTATAACTTTAAAATATTTGTTAGTTTTAGGAATCAATTAAAAATAAATAGACACTTTGACTTCTAAGCTTTTGTCCATCTTGCTTACAAAGAGGGCTTTTATATTTAAGAAGATTTTTTCATCAAGAACCTTCAAGAAGTTCCTTAATTTCAACCTTAGAATCATTAGACTTCTTTTCAGTCCCATGTCAGGTTCTGAGTCAAGCCTTGGTATCTGAGGAAGCTTCTGTAATATTAGGAATTTCTCATGACATCCCACACTAGTTATCTTTAAATCAAGAGTAGATATATATATGTACATCTTCTATAATATATAAACTCTTGACACTGTTCAAGTAGAACTATTACTTCTACTTGGTTAGGTGGAAACTCAATAGAAATCTTTATTGACTAAAGTGATTCTGATATAGGTTTTATATATGAAGCTCTCTCAATCACTCTCATTGATATAGGCTGATTCTGCTGTAGTTGTGGACTATTGTGATATGAAAGATTATGGCTCAACAAGAACTGTCTTTGTTGTATAAGGTCATTACTCTGAAGGTAACCTCTGTTAGTATACAAGAAGTTTTTTTTGATACAATTTGCAGATATATATCAGGCCTCCTTACAGACTGAAGCAACCTCACTATAACACTCCCTCTTTCAAACACCTAGTATAAGCCAGCTTACAACTTCACTCCCAGCTGAGACAGCTACTCCTCAAACCTAGACACCACAAGTGGCCAGTACTTCTAGATGGGATCTTGCTCCCTCAGTCCCATCTGTCACTATGGTGCCCAACCTCCTCCAGCAACTATTCATAAATGATGAGAATTTTGGGCTGTAAGACCTAACTGCAAGTACTGGCAGCTCTACTCTCAAGTCCAAGTTTTCATCCATCATTCCAGGCCACAAAGTAAACCCTTTTCAGCTGTAGAGGTTGTTTGTCTATTTTCTTTCCTCTTGCTTTGTTGTCATGGTAGCAAATTACCAGGCTGAAGGCCTTTAATCCTGGGCATTCTATCCTTGCAATCAGATAAGGGCTCTAATCAACCCTTATCTTTGGTTAAAGGCCTGTCTACTCCTCCCATTGGCTAGAAGCTGGACCTCTCCCTTCCCATGTTATTACTCTCATCTATCATTGCTTTCTGACTTCTTTCTCCATTCTTCATGTGATATAGTCAGTTATTTTAGCAATACAGTAGCTTGACTACATCTTGTATGCTTTCATCACTTTTGTCTAGTGCCTTAAGTCCTTCTTATAAAGATCAGCTGAGTCTCTTCTACAGTATTAACTGAGCTATCTTCACTCCTAGCCAAGCTCACAAACTGTGCAGAAGATAAGAACATCTCAATGCAGGACTAGTATAATATTGCAGTAGCAGTTGAGAAGTAAGTTGTGCTAGAAATAGCTGCTTGCTGGAGCTGGACTGTGGCTACTGAATATAATATTAAATAGTGTGAGCCTGCACATATCAACAAGTCACATAATTACTCTACTCTTGACCATATTTGTATCACTGCCATTGTAGGATGCTGGGCCTTTCAAGCATCTAAGGGTCTACAGACTCTAGCCTTCCTCTCAAAACACTGTCTCATTGATGAGTTTGCATCTTCATTATTCAAGTGTCCTAGAGGAGCTAATTACTTCTGCTATAAGGCACTAGGCCACCTCCTGTTAATGTATTCTGCCTCCACAAGCACAAGCAAGCCAACAGCTCTCCTCATACCTAACACAAGAAGTTTTCAGGCCCTGCAAGCCCCCAATGGCTCCCAGTATTACTTTAGTTTCACTAGCTGAAACTCTTGCAAATTTGGCAGTGCCTATTCCTTCATCCACTCTTGTAGCCTCTGTCATAGCACTTCTTATGAAGCAGGCAGTTGCCAAGTCAAGGCTTAACCCCTAGATAGTTGTCACTCCCATTGAACCTGTTGAAACTCATTCTCTTCTGTGGGAACTTGGTATGTTCCACAATTGGTCCCATGTAGTACAAGGTCTCATACATGGCTTCAACATTGATGTTCCATCTCCTCCTTACCTTACCCACATCTTTCCTAATCATATCTCATTCAATCTTAGCCCTAGCTCATATACTGCAGCTAAGAAAGCAGCTGGCTGCTGCTCCCCATTGTTTCTCCTAGATGAACTCAAGCAGCTAATTGTGCCATTCTTGACCTCACCAATTGGCTTAGTCTCCAAATCTAGTTCATTGAAGCTTCACATGATCTAAGATATATTCTTCCCATAGAATAATCTAGCTATCCCATCTATGAACTTGTTCATCAACACAGACAAAATTTTTATTGAATTGGGCTCCTTTGAAGCTATGTTCAACATAATCCTATTCCTTCCCACTGGCACTCTACTTGCTACTTTTGATATCTCCTTAGCCTACTAGCTCACTCCCATCCAACCTGTCCAGCAAAACTGGGCCTGCATTTTCTGGAATTGACAGGTCTGGGTGGACTAAGCTGTCATGCTTAGAGTATCATCTAGCACCAGTGTCTTTAGTGTCATAGCTGACATGCTGGTTGCAATGTATAAGACAGCTAGCTTTAGCCTCATAAGTAAGTGGGTTGATGATTTCCTAATAGCTCATTTACTTAACTGTAACTGGACAGAAATGAACTTCATTGAACTCATAGCTAATATTAGCATGCTCTGGAGTCTGAACAAGTTATACAAGCTTGCCAGGATGCAGCACTACATCAGCTTTGAAGCTTTAGAGACTGTTAGAATATATAGAGGGATGACTGGCTCCTGGGGCTAAATTCTTGTGCAAGGAGGCATTATCTTTCCATAGCAAGCTAGTGCATGCCAGTTGCATTTTCCCTCTAATTTGTCTCTTCTTACCTCTCATTGTCATCCTTATAGCTTGTTTCACTTCACACTATGCATGTCTGTTTCCTTTCCAACTCAATACTAAGCTCTTTGGAGTGGGTCCAGATATTCTTTCCTCTCCTATCATTGAAACTCCCACTCAGAGCACTAGTTCCCCTTAACATGAGTTAATAAGAAGACATGAGCACTTCCTTTGGCATTGGTGTAATTATCCAGTTGCACTGGGTATCAGAGATGTCAGTTGGGCCTCACCAGACCTATGACACTGGCTGGGCTGAGGCCATGGCAATGAAACTAGGCCTCTGGATATTATTAGCATTAGGTTTAGCACAACTAGGTCTGTTTCTGCTTTGTTCTGACAACTTGGGTGTCATCTCTTTTTTTTTTTTTTTTTTTTTTTTAATTCCAATTTTATTGCACTAGACTAAGCTAATACAAACAGGCATGTGGTGTTACAAGGTTTCCTCTTTGCCAGGTAGTTCCTAGGCTAGCAGCTATCCTTGTAGAGGGTGAGGAGAGTTAACCTAGTTCCATACAGATCAATAGGACTACTCCTCTGCTGACTCAATTCTCAGTGGTTTAAATTGCATGTTGTATCTTGGCTGCAAACTTGTATAGATTGCAACACTGTAGAACTGACAAGTGAGAGACAACCAGAGGGAGACTTGAGCAAGGGTGAGGAAAGGTTTTCAAACTTAATGTGAGTTAAGAGGATTGTAACACTTGCAGGTTGACACAAGAGTTTTGGTAACACAGCATTAAGATTATACTTGCTATTCTACATACATAGAGGCAAGTATAAGTACTGTCCAAGTATCTACTACTACTAGAAAGGCAGTAGATCAAGTTTGTCATAGTTGTAGCAAAAGAGATAGGTGGAGTAAGCAGAAAGCATAGATGATGCACAAATACAACAGTTTCATCACAAAACTGTAGTCCAGCTAAACATAGATCATAGGGTTAAAGATAGTCTGCATCAAATGCAACACATATGTAAGAAACAAGCATCAAGATGAAAATAGAATGAAAGGGGTAAAAATAGAATTACAAATCATTGTTGCATGGAAAGTACACACTGCAATATCTTGATGCATTGTCAATCTTCTCACATAATTCCCAATCTAACATTTGGCACAACTTGACCATCTCATGCCATAGAGTGTTAATCATCTGCTGCATTCACTTGAACTCATCTGCCTTGGTTTCCTCAGCATCTTCAGTATCCATAGTTTCTTCAATGTTCATAACATGATCCCTTTCATTAGATCAAATGCCCTCATTCAACCTAATGACTTCTGGTGACATTGTTGTCATCAAAAGGATATTCATAGTGGCTGTCACCCATGGTGTCTCAGATGACACGTTTGATGGAACAGGCACTTTGTTGTTTGTTCTTTCTTCACTGAGGGGCAATGGCTTGAGGAATGATGGAGTTATTGAGTGCAAACCGGGAGTGTTGCTCATGAGGGTGGCTACTTGGCTTGTCAGGGAGTCTAGGTCCTCAGATGTTGTCAGGGGTGAGGAGTCCTGCATGAAGGACAGTGCAGTCTCACTTGTGATTCTTATGAATGGCTGTAGTACTGTTTGCAAGGGGTCAAGTTGAAGAGGAGGAGGAAGCATGAATGGCAACATTGCTGGGTTGAGATATTCTTGGTCTATTGTCATGGGTAGAGCTAATTCTTCATCCACTATTCTGCTCTCTGGAGGGCTGTTTGTGCTGCTTGGTGAGTCTGGCAGCAGCAAGTTGAGCTTGGTCTGTGAGGATTCTTGCATAATGATATCTGGGAGTTTCTTGGATGGGGTTGGAAGGACAATATTTCTGGTGGTGTCCTGGGGCATTGAGGTGGCAGAAGGGGCAGTAGTATTGTTTGCATTGATCCACCTGATGACCCATTCTGCTACATTGATGGCAGATGGCACATCTGTCTGATGGAGTAAAGACAGGGGCATTGAATCCAGTAGGCAGGTTGCTAGACTCAGCTCTTCCCTGTTTGTTGTGTCGATCCACATCATTAGGTTGCCTGGATACTGAAGGGGTTCCCTCATTCCATTGGGGAGATGGGTTGTGAGTAACATTGCCAGATCTAAGTCCAATTTGAGGGTGCTGAAAAGCAGAAAGGTCCTCTTGCACTTGTAGAACCATGTTGCAGGTGCCTGAGAGATATTTCCTTTCTTGAGTAAGGAGTGGGTCATCAGCAATCACCTCATAGCTGGCACGCATTTCATCAGCCAGTTGGTTTGCAATGAGTTGTTGATGAAGTGCATCAAACCAAGTTGCCCTGAAATAGTCAAAAGGGGCAGGGTCTTGATTATCATGCTCAAGAGTGGACTGAATTCAGGAAAAAGCTTGTTCATAAAGCAATTGGAGTCATATGGCAGTAGATAGAGGGGAGCATGTGGTTTCTTGAACAGGACTAGCCTGGTCATTTTCTCTTGATATTTGTGTTTCATAAATGTGGAATGCCTTGGATATTTGGTGTCTGACTTCTTTGGTGTTGACTGCATGTCTTGCATAGGAGGGAGTTGGTGGGGAGTCTGGAGATGGAGTTGGTGAGTGGCTGGAAGATGATGAGTCAGATAAGAGTGTAATGGAAGATTCATGAGTAAGGGAAATGTCTGAAATAACAGTGGAGGGGTATTGAGTGGAATTCAAAGTTTGAGTGTTAGTTGACATAGAAGTTGTGGGGTGAGTTTTCTAGTTGAGCTTGTGTCATTGTTTATAAGCATTTAGCAGGGTTGCAGAATGCTGCAGGTCTGTAGCATTTTGCCATATTTGTTCTGAATTGGGATAGCCTTTCCAGTGGACTAGGAATTGGAGCCCATGTCTTCTAGTTTGTTTGTGACTGACAATGGCTTCTACTTCCCATTCTTCTTCTCCTTGGATTAATTTGGGGGCAGGTTTTGAGAAGTGTTTGCCATAGATGTTGTTCTCAGTGACAGGCCATAGATATTGTGCATGGAAAACATTGTGGATTTTCCAGCTTTTTGGGAGAGTGAGCTCATATGAGATGTTTCTGCATTTCCTGAGGATGGGGAAAGGGCCTAGTTGGCAGGTGGCAATCTTTCTTGAAGCAACCTGAATTAGTAAGTCTCATGCATCAAGCCAGACCTTCTGGCTGGGTTCTATTTTTGGTGTGATATGATTTTGTGTTTGTTCTGTCATTATTTTGTGTGAAGTTTTGTGTGCTAATTTTGTGGCTTCTCAGATATTAATGATCCAGTTCATTCTATTTTCAGCCATTGGACTGTTTGTCAGTGCTAGCTCTGTTGGGAATGCTTTGAGCAGGTGGCTGTACATCAATTTGAATGGAGTTTGGTGGCAGTTAGTGTGTGTCCTGGAGTTGTGGGAGAATTCAACTAGTGGGAGGTGCTGGGGCCAAGTGTGAGGGTTTTGGGCACAGTAAGTGGATAGGTACATTTTGATTTCTTGATTAAACTGTTCAGTTGATCCATCCAATTGGGAATGATAGGCTGTAGAAGGGGAGTGATTGATATTGAGCTTCTTGAACATCACTTGTATCAATTTAGCTATGAATCAGGGGTCTCTGTCTGAAATGATTTTGTCAGGGATTCCTGTCTGAATGAACACATGTTTGATCAAGATATCAGTGATCTGATTGGTGGTGGCAGATTTTGAAGTGGGTACTATGATTATCCCCTTTGTTAGACCATGGTCCACCACAGACAATATTGCATCATATCTGTCTGATTTGGGGAGGTTGGTAATGAGGTCCATAGACATTTGAGCAAATGGGCATGTAGACTGTGGTCCAGGTATGGGTTGAAGAGGTGGCTTCAAGGGACATCTGTTAATCTTGTATTGCTGGCATACAGGGCATCCTTTGACATAGTTGGCAACATAGTCTCAGATTCCTGGCCAGGTGACATATTCTTGAAGTTTTCTGAGTGTTTCTGCAATTCCTGGATGTCCAGCAGTTGGTGCATTGTGAACACATTGCAGTAGGTGCCTTTTGAGAGGGGAGTCCATAGGGAACTTGATTCATCCATTGGTGTCCAAATCCATGGTGCCATCCTGTCTTTTTAGAGCTTCATTTTGAATTTTGGGGTCTATAATGTTGATTTGGTCATCTTCTCCTGATTTTGATATCTCTTGATCAATTTGAGCAAAGTCTTTAGAGTGGAATTTCTCTAGTGGAATGGCAATTCTAGTTTGTTCTTGTTTGAGTTCTCTTTCAGTGGAGGCATGGTCAGGTCTCCTGGATAATGCATCAGTGGTGCAATTTTTATTTCTGGGGATGTGACAAATGATGATTTTATGGGTGCTAATTGTAGCTGACCATCTGATGGTTCTTTGAGAGAGCTTTGATGGCTTGGCCCAATGAATGATGTTATTGTGATCCATCCATACTATGGTTTCATGTAGTGATCTGTTGATGTAATGATGCCATTCTTGTAGGGCTCAAATGATAGCTAGAAATTCCTGTTCAGAGGCATGATAGTTTTGTTCAGCTTTCAAAAAGGGTTTGGAGTAATAAAAACAAGGGTGAAGTACTCTGTTCGAGTCCTTTTGAAGTAAGACTGCTCTGGATGCATATGCTGAGGCATTGGTTTGGATTTCAAAGGGTTTTGTTGGATTGGGAGTGATAAGTATCAGCTCTTTGAGGAATCATTGTTTCAATGTTTGAAATGTTTCTTCAGCTTCTTTTGTCCATTTGAATGGTGAGTTCTTCTTCATTAGTAATGCATTAAGGGGTATCAATAAGTGGGCATAGGTCTTGATGAATTTTCTGTAGAAGTTACAGAATCCAATGAATTTGCAGACATCGCATACTGTTTTTGATCTTG
This sequence comes from Podaxis sp. C-F-92630, assembly GCA_018524945.1. Taxonomy (NCBI): domain Eukaryota; kingdom Fungi; phylum Basidiomycota; class Agaricomycetes; order Agaricales; family Agaricaceae; genus Podaxis; species Podaxis sp. C-F-92630. The sequence goes on from JAEUWS010001047.1 coordinate 8,261, forward strand.
GCCAGTTGGCAATTCCTTTTAGTTTGGCTGGATCCATTCAAACTTCATCAGGGGAGATGATAAATCTGAGATAGGAGAGTTTTGTTTTCTTGAATTCACATTTCTCAGGTTTGAGATAAAGATCATGTCTTTTGAGGATTTTGAAGACTTCTTGGGTTGTCTTCCTGAGTTTGTCTTTGGTAGGGGCATGGATTAAGATGTTGTCCATGTATACAATGACCTTTCCTTGTATGATGAGTGGTGCAAGGATGGTATCCATCATATTCTGGAATGTTGTGGGACTGTTACACATTCTGAAGAACATGACAGTGGGTTCAAAAAGTCTGTGATGGGTTCAGAAGGCTCCTTTCCATCAGTCTTGTTCCACAATACAAACATTGTTGTATCCAAGTCGTACATCAAGGGCTGTGAAATACTTTGATCCTTGGAGTTTGTCCAGAATGGATTGAATTGAAGGGATAGGGTAGCTGTTCTTGACTATGTGTTGGTTAAGGTAGCAATAGTCCTGGCAAGGTCTGAGTTTCCCATCTTTCTTTGCAATGAAAAAGAAAGGGGAGGCCATAGGTGATTTTGAAGGTTGGATATAGCCTTTTGCAAGATTTTCTTTGAGGAATTTATTGAGTTCCTTTTCTTTGGCTAGGGATAATTTGTATGAGGGGAATGCCTTTGGGATAAAGGTGTCTTTTGTGTTGATCCGATGATCCCATTGTCATGCCAGTGGAAATCATTCACTTTTCTTTTGTGAGAAAAGGTCCAGGTAGTCATGAAGGTGTCTTGGAACAATTTTCTTTGGGTCAGTTTCTTTCTTCATGCCAGCTTCTTGAGTGAGTGTTTGGGATACTGAGGTTTTGGCATTTATTTCAGTGAAATCTTCTTCAGTGAATTGTTCATTGATTTCATTGAGATAGATTTCCAAAATAGTGGTGTCAATTATGGTGGAGAGGATAGTGTTTTCTTGAAGTTTTCACCATGACAATGTTTTCTTGGTCCAGTCAATATCTGGATTTGTTTGTGTTAACCATGGGATTCCTAAAATAACTTGTGGTCAGCCTAGATTAATGATTTGGAGTTTGTATTTGATCTGTTTTCCATAGATTGTGAATTCCAAAGTGATGTAGTGAGTGATTTGCTTATCTTTGTTCAAGGTTCTGTCAGCATTTTGAACCTTGATCAGTTTCTTTAGTGGTTTTGGAGTTAAATTCGATTTCTTGACCAATTTGTGGTCAATGAAGTCTCAACCTGCTCTGGAATTGATAAGTGTGAGATTTTCCACAGATTTGTCAGAGAGATGTGTGGTAAAGGGGCAGTAGAAAGTGTTTTATTTATGAGTCTGTAAAGACAATTCTGAAACTGAAAGTTCATTTGAAGATGAATGTTGCATAGGGGATCAAGGTCAGGGATAAGAATCAGAAATTAGTCCATTCAAAAACATAATTGTTGAATCAGAAGAAGTGAGAAAATTGTCTGAAGGCACATCTTTTTCTCTTTTAGACAAACTAGACATGGATCCTAGTTGTCTGAGACAAAATCCTGGATTTCTTTGGCTATTCTGGAGGTATGATTCAAAAGTTCAGTAAGACTTCTGTGATTTCTTCATTGTCAGTACTTTCTTGAATCATTTTGTTAATTTTTGTTAGAATCACTTGATGATTTTGTTGCTTCTGCCTGTCATGTTGAAACCTAGAGGTCATGGATGGCTTATTTCCAGTTTGTTTATTCTTTGTGTTCTTGAATTGGGAGTTCCTTGGTATGTTTCTTGGTGATACTGATAACTTGGGTTTCTTCAGACATTCTTGTGCAAAGTAACCAGTGTCTCTGCAGTTGAAGCATTTTCCTTGCTTGAGGTCATTGTGCATTTTTGGGGTGAGAATGTTTTGAAGGAATGTTTCCAATATGTTCCTGTTTTCTTCTTCCATTTTGTTAACTTCTTCTTCATTTTCTTCCTCCATGGGAGGATAATCTTCTTCAAGCATGATATTGTTGAGTGCAAGCACCAATTCATCCACATCCATGGCATAAGGGTCTTTGTATGCCTGGCTTTGTGACCAATTTGTATTATTGGATGCTTTCTTTTGTGGTTTGGAAATAGTTCTATAGGTTCATTCTTGGGAGTGGCTTGCATGATAGTTTGTCTCCATTCAGTTTTGTTCTTCTGCTGCTCTCACTGCATTGAACCAGACATTGATGTTGTTACTGGGTCTGAGTGCAATTGTCTTGAGACCAATCTCAATGTCCAATCCTTCTCTGAAGCGGTAAATGAGTTCTTGCAGGTTGACCATCCCTGCTTGGATAGCAAGGACCTTGAACTCTGCAATGTACTGGTCCACTGGTCATTGTCACTGCTTGATAGCATGGAGTCATCGAAGAGAGTCCTTGGTATAGTTATAAGGGAGGAAGACTGTCAATTTCATCTTGGAAGTCATTGAACATTCCAAGGTGCAATACTCTGTTGAAATTATGTTGGCAAAGATATTCTGTTTTCCATGGTTCCGCTGCTCCTCCAATGTAGTAGAGCATAAATATGATGGCATCATGGTTGGTAGGGAATTTGTGCTGGTTGGCAATAATATATAATGTGCATTGCTGTTTCCATGCAAGATATTTCTGTGGGTCTCCTTGATAAAGTGGGGGTGCTTCATATTTTGGGGTGGAAGGTGTGGCAGGGGCAGCAGGCATTTGTGCTTATTGGGGAAGACTGAAGCCTGGGGGTGGTGTGGTTGGTTGTTTTGGAGGTTTTTTTGGTGGTAGTGGTGGTGGTGGTTTTTTTGGTGGTGATGGTGGTGGTGGTCCTCCTGGTTGACCAGGGTTAGGTTGTCCAGCAAGTGGGTTAGGAGTTCCTGCTTGTGGCAGGTTTGCTGGTGGAGTCATTCCAGTCTGAGGTTGATATCCTGTATTTCTTGGTACAGGTTGTGGATTTTGAGTTCTGATGGTTGGGTGTGTGAACAACAGTTGTTGGAAGAATCATTGATTTGGTGGGATAATATTGCTTCCAAAGGCAAATGTGGCTGCTTGGTTAATTGGGGTGTTGGGGTTGTTCTGCAGTGCAGGCATCAGTGGTACCAGCTGTTGGGGTTGTTGTTGGTAGGTATGAGGGTGTTGTGGTGGTTGTTGCTGGTAAAGTGGTAGGGTTGTGGTAGAAGAGGTACTTGGGGATCAAGGGAGTTGCTGAGGCTGTTGTACTTGAGGGGGAATGGTGACAGTGGTTGACATTGGTTGTCTTCTTGTTCTAGCTGCTTCTCTTCTTCTTTTGATTTCACTTGGTAGATACCATGTAGAAGATGAGAGTTCACTGAGTGAAGTCAATCACCTTGGAGTTCTGAGTCTTTGTGGGTAGGGGCATGTTGGTGAATGGGGTGATGGAGATCTGCTACTTTGTTGTCTGAGGGTACCACTGCTTTCACTTGATTCTTCATCCTGTTCTCGTTCTCTGGCTCATTCAAAGAGTTCAGTGGCTTGTCCAGTAAGGGTGATGGGAGTGGGGGAGTGGTAGGACATGTGTCTAGTCTTTCAACTAGCACTTGGATTAGGGGTTGAATTAAGGGTGAAGGTATTTGTAGGTGTTGGCAGTCTTCAGGAATTATTTGGAGAATAGAAGGTCCAAAAGACAATAAAGTACTGTCTGGTGAAGAAGTCCAAGAAGATGAGGAGGTGGAATAAATAGATCTGCAGGTGCACAATGCTTGTGTGTCAGTTTCAGATGACCAAAAACTTGGTTGTTTGATTTCTGATGATTGAGAACACTTTGTTTTGATTTCTGATGATTGAGAACACTTTGTTTTGATTTCTGACAATCAAGAATGCTTCGTTTTGATTTCTGATGATCAAGAACACTTTGTTTTGATTTCTGACAATTGAGAACACTTTGTTTTGATTTCTGACAATCGAGAACCATCCAGTTCTTGATATTCATTGCAAAGTATCAGAACTCTTCCTTTTGCAGGCCACTAAACATTCAAATTGAGAGGGTGGGGTCCTCCAATTGATGAGTGGGTGTATTACAGCATGAGGGAATAGGGGGGGGGGTGTTTGTCATAAGGCACAGCATGAAGCAATGAGAACCAACAACCTTCTGAAGGTACAGCACAAAGCAATGAGAACTGTTCAGGGTGATCTTGAACACAGTGTGAAGCAATAAGAGTAGGAGATTGATTTTCAAGAAGTACAACATGGGATTGGCACATGAGGGAAGTATAATCTTGATGTTACAAGGTTTCC
>JAEUWS010001048.1:0-12405 GCA_018524945.1 Podaxis sp. C-F-92630
GATAGTCGGACATACCGGCTAATACACATTTCAGCCATCCACTGTCACATGCGAATATCAGTTCCGGGCATCCCACAGGCCATCCTCTCCGCCGCATTCGCTGCTCCACAGATCTCGCGCACTGAGGCTATTGACCGCATTGCTGCGTTTCTCAAGCCCGGAAATGTCGCTGTGCTCACTGGGGCAGGAGTTAGTGTCGACTCTGGGATACGGGCATATCGGGGACACGACGGTCGGTATATGAACCCAGATTACAAGTGCGTTTCTTCTGTTAATACGAGCAGAGTGCTGAGGGAGGAATAGGCCAATCTTGTACCACGAGTTAGTTGATAAAACGATTAGAGGACATACCTTCAGGAAAGTCTCAGAAAATCAGTTCTGAGGGAAGGTTTGATTAACTTTATTGACTACATATGCAGGCAACGATATTGGTGAACTATCCTGCTACCGCTTCCACCCAACGGTACTTCTGACCCTCGTATTACAGGCTCAGATCCTATCTTGGTTATCCTCCTGTCCGCGACGCGCTACCCAATACCACTCACTACGCGCTCGCAGCACTCCAACACGCCAATGTTGTTTCACGTCTCATAACTCAGGTTAACGACGCCTACAATAGCTTTGGTTCTTCTCGCTAAATTATCCTGTTTCTGGCCACAGAACGTTGATGGCTTGCATCACAAAGCCTTCCTTACGAAGGCACGCTCTCACTGGCCTCCATCCAAACTGTCCTCCTCCATACTCGAGCTTCACGGAACGTTGCACGTACGCGCCCAAATTCCGACTCGGGTTAATACGCGGAATACATTTACTGAATGTACAATATATAGCAAGTCCACTGTAACCGTGGGCATGTCATCGACCGTGATACCTTCCAAGACTGGCTATCCTCCGCCAACCCTAAATGGCTTGCATACGCGCAGGAAGTGGAGCGGACTGGGACACAGCCGAGGACGAACCCAGACGGAGACGTGCGTCGCTCAACTTATGGCTGGATTTTCCTTGCCAATAATTCGTGGTTATTCATCTAGGTCGCTGTGGAACATCTAGGAATATCCTATTCCGACTTTCAAATCCCGGATTGCCCGGCATGTTTGTCAGAGAACCACAGAAACAATGTGGTGAGTGCCTTAAAAATGCATATATGCGCTCACACATTGACGAATGGCTTCAATAGCACAAACCACGGGTCATATTTTTCGGCGAATCAATACCGCAATCCGTCAAAGAAACATCGTAAGTCTCTGCAGTGTCCACCAACACTATTCCTTAACGCGCACTCAGGTACCATTTTATCGACACCTCCGATCGTCTCCTAGTCATAGGCACAACACTAGCAACATACTCAGCATTCAGGTGAGCATCCACCAGCATCTAACTTCTCACCCATCCTTCAAATTTGTGACATGTCGGTCCATAACAGATTACTCAAACACGCGCTCGATACAGACAAACCTGTTATGCTCCTCAATGTCGGCCCGACACGCGCAGATGACATCACCGGTGTTCAGAAAATCGACTATCCCACTGGATCGGTACTACGCGACGCCGCTCGAAGCGTTCTGTACGTCATCCCAGTTGTTTCTATCTTTTGCGTTTAGTATTCTACCATATGCAATTTTCCTTGGTTGTTATGACCATTCACCGTTGGGCTTCTGTTTTGACGAATCTCGCTCTATCCACATATTCATTTTCTGATTCCAATTCTGATGCTGAATGGTTAATTTTGGATTTGGTTTACGTAGTGGCGCACGAGCGGTGGAGGATGGGATCATACGTGAGATGTTGGAGAGTGGGATCGTACGCCCACCGGAGGATAATGACGATCGGGCGCCGAGGGCGGCCGGGTAGAGAGGAGAATGGTTTCGTTTGCAGATGCTAGGTAGTGAATGCGTATAATCTACTGGGGACCGGTTTGAAACCTGTAGAACAACGTGCCCCTCGGGTCAGTCCTATTATGGGCAGGGTCGGTTAATATGAACATTTTTGGCACAGAAATATTGAAACTGACGGTCAAGACGTAGGTAGTATTAACGATGACCAGCAACGACAACAGATAGATGACAAACTACTATATATCATGATTCCAAAGTATTCTTCCGTAGACTAGGATTAGGTTGGATTTAGAAGGTATTTTGCACAACAGGGGGGGGATCAAAAAGTACACGAAAAAGAGCAAAAACAAGACGAATATGATACAACACAGGGATAGCACAAAGTCGAATACGAAACGCATCAGTTTCTCTGAAGACGACCAGAGAGCAGGAGGAGATGATAAGCAGCTTCGAGCACCTCGGAATTTGAACTCGGTTCAGACACCGATCCATCCGAGACGCCACCTTGACTTGACCTAGAGTCGTCCAGGTCGCCCTCATCCCCTGACCTTCTCGGAGATTCAAGTTGTTCACCGGTCATAAGCGGTCGTGCGCATCTCCCGCTATGTGCGATCCAATGGCAGGTATCATAAAGCATCTTTGGCGAAAGCTTAATTTCCGTCCCGCACCCTCTGCACTGCGTCAAATGAGGGTTTATGATTTTGCACAAGGGGTCGTTGAGCAGTCGGTTTTCGCGGTCGTCAACGGCGGTTGATCTGGTGCTGCGCCCTCTGCTAGAGTTGCGGGGGGATTGGGAGTGACTGCTGAGGGGGGACGGAGGCGTGTACATGTTAATTGTGATTGGTGTGGAAAGGGTCAGTGAGCGGCGTACCGAGGGGATCTGCGAGATGCAGCGGCTTTCATTGGGTCGAGGTTTTTATGAGGACAGAAACGTTGATACACCTGCGAGGGGGGGACATCGTAGATAGTATTGGCGACCGAGGACCTTGCAAAATGGACTTGTATCGGAGCTTACTCAGGATCCAGTAGCTCTTATTGGACACGCCAAGCAAAGTGAGAGGTCGTCTTGGGGGGACGCAAGTGGTACTTGAAGTGTGGGGGATAGGATGGAAGCGCAGAAAATCCAAGTGGGGTGGAGTGCGCGCGAGCGGGCGGACGACGAAAGGTGAAATGTGTAAAAAAAACGCAACGAGGCCGCGCTCCTCCCCAAGGATTATACGAGGTACCTATATAGGGACCCCATGAGTCTTATGTCGCAGGGCTCCATTCAAGCCCTGGAAAGTCTAATGACTAGATTTGGGACTGCTGGATACAATTATGTCGAGCATCTCTGTGAGAACAACCCGACTGGGGACGGCGACGGCGAGCATAATTGTATTCGGGTGGGATCATGACGAAATAGAGGTGCATAGTGTTGGAGTTTGGAGACCGGGGATTTAGAGATATACTTTTCTCGAGTTTTCGCAAGGTTTGATTTTTTTCTCTTCGTGACTTAAGGAAGAAGATTGGAAGTGTGGTTATGTAAACAGAACCAAGCAGGGTGACGGAGAAGATCGTTTGTAAAAAGTTTGTCGGTGGCGACGCACGAGGTTGCGATTACCAGATCTGTCAATCGAGAAGCTTACCCCCATAAGCGCCCATTCCAGACTCCTGGGCCCCGACCTCCGAGATTGTTGTTGTTGATTCCAATTTCCAAGTTGCCCAATTTACCATCAAGAGGTTTGATCTCAGCCTGTGCTGACGTTAGCGATTCGCCACATGCAATTCTACGACACATGAGGACAGAAAGGGGAGACGGGGGTACAATAAATTGGCATAAGAATAGTTGTTGTTGTTCTGTTGACACGACAAAGAACGCATCAAATGCGGTGATGAGTCGAAACTGGTAGACAAGAACAATTTTTTCTCATCTCCACATGACCAGCCTATTCGCTGGAGGGGCAGCTGTGCATGACTCTCGATCATGTACATATATACCCCTCGCCAGTGGCTGTTGGTCTCTTCAATTCTTTCCCCCTTACAACCAACATAAACGACCCTGGCCCTGACTTTTAGCCCCTTTAACTAGGCCCCACACTTTCCATTCCTTCCCCCACCTGCTCTGCCAACTCTCTCCATCCACACTCTCTCTCTCACTTTCTTTTAGAACGCCGCAAAGCCATGCGCTTCTCCACCACGCTCGTTTTCGCTCTCCTCCCAATCGCTGGGTTTGCCGGCAAGCCTGGAGAACCCATTCTCTTACGTGCCCGTCACGCCGATCACGCGGCTGCCATCCGCGCTCGAGTCGCCGCTGGGAATTATAACAGCACCACGTCTGGAGGCAACCCGCCATACCAGCTGCGTGAACACTATGAGGGGGAGTCGTTCTTCAAGTGAGTGTAGTGGATAGTTCACTTTTGTGTTCTATACTTAGATGCACGTTACTGATCGACGTTTCAGTGACTGGTCTTTCTTTGAAGGTGACGACCCTACTCATGGCTCAGTTAATTACCAATCGCGTGCCAATGCCCTCAAGAAGAACCTCGCGTACGTGAAAGATGGGACCACTGTCCTCGCTGTCGACGACACCTCCACCGTCCCTGTCGGTGGGAAACGTGATTCGTAAGTCGCATCATTGACACATCCTGTCATTCAAACACCGTGTTAATCACTACCTGCCTGTCAACCAGCGTCCGTCTTACATCAAAGAAAACATGGGACCGCGGCCTTTTCATCGCCGACTTCGCGTTCATGCCACATGGTTGCAGTGTCTGGCCCGCATACTGGTCCGTCGGCCCGAACTGGCCCAATGCCGGTGAAATCGACATTCTTGAAGGCGTACACAACCAGACCACGAACCAGTACACCCTCCACACCGGCGGCGCATGTTCCCTTCCAGCTGACGGCTCCGGAATCGATGCTACGGGTGGTCTCATCTGGCATGGCTGTCAGACGCTTCCCACGGACAACCGAGGTTGCGGCTTCCTTAATTCTGACAGTCGTTCATATGGCTCTGGTTTCAACGCGGCTGGTGGTGGTGTGCTCGCACACGAGTGGAACAGCCAGCACGTGAAGATCTGGTTCTTCCCTCGTGCGGAGATTCCTGCTGATATTACCGAGAAACGCCCTAATCCCACCTCCTGGGGCGTTCCCATTGCGGCTTGGTCCTCCAAGTACTGTGATATTTCATCAGAGTTATACCAGCACTCCTTGATCATCGACACTACGCTTTGTGGCGATTGGGCGGGACCTGCGTACGCTGACTCCGGATGCCCTGGTACCTGTGCGGAAGCGGTTGCTAATCCTGCGAACTTCGCAAGTGAGTAAATTTTTCTTTAACCTCATCACTGATTCTCAACATCTGTATCGATAGCGGCCAAATGGGGCATCAACTACATCTCCGTCTTCCAGTCTTGAACACTTGGTACCTCACTTAGCCAGACATTCTTAAACGAACGATCTAGACTCCCTTAAGGGTTATTTACGTATATTTTATGCCAGTCCATATTCTATCTTGGGGAGACGGACCATCCTTGCATGAACCTTTTGGAGGTTGCGCTTGTGACTTGCTGGCGTTCAACGATATTCTGACAGTTGCCATGGGACATACTTTCTTGTTAATTGACTCTCACCCATTTGCATTTTAACTTAGCGATCTGCACATCTGATTCTAACGGAGTTCATGGGATAACCGTGTGACCAATAAGCCTAAAGTATAATAACGCGGACGTCCGAAAGGAATGGACTCCGTCTGTAACTTCCTCCTGGTAAAAACGGATCTCAGGTGTATATACCATCACAAGGGGGCCACCACTGTAGGTATACCTCATTACTGTCCTGGGACTGAACACCATGAAGAGTACAGTAACCTACTCAGTAGTCGCAGTCCCAGATCCACGACCAGTTCCTTCGGAGAGCTACGTCTGGAAATACCCCATATAACCGGTGTACTACGGCTAACTTCTTTCTTAGACACTGTCACCGCGAGACAATTATGGAGTAGCTTAATTAGGTCCATATGGACCCATACTGTTTCCCAAATTCGAACATGTGATAAGATAATTTTCCGTCCTCAGGGATGTATACCTTACCAGACCTTACCTAACGCTTTGTTGACTTCTTGTCAAAGAATTTTTACTCCATAGCCTAGAATTCTCAGATTCTGCTCCGGTGCCTTAGGGTGCCTCGCACATGCCCCACGATCGAGCTGCTTTCTTTTTGACGCTTTCTTCTTGAGATTGATATCAGTAATTTCTCACATGCGAGTTCTTCCGTTTGTGGGTCTACCCGCGTATCGTGAAGTTGATGTTGAAGTCTGCATTCCTGAAACTAGATTTGGATTAATGTCATTCTGTGGCTACACCATGTTGAGTTATCCGGAGTCTGTCACTACGTGCCGAATGTGCACTACTTCATGCCCTGAAAGAAGTACCATTGTAATAACATCCATCCTCCACATATCCTTTTCATCCCATTCGCACATCACTTCATTTGCATCCTTCGTTTCCTCAAATGCTTGACACTAGACTTTAGATAAATATCTCGATGGTCTCCGTTGATGAGAACAACTCGAGGAAGACTCCGAAGAACCGCCTTGCCAACCTCCAACGCATCCTCTTCCCAGCCTTTGCGTTCGTTCGTCGTTTCCAGATAGAGCTCGCCAAGAGTCCATTCGGGGAGCCCAAGCGTCTTCATATCGTGTACGAACTGCCATTTGCGGAGTGCATGAAGTGGGCGAATATCCGAGACTCCTAGGATTCGTTCGTCCTCGGCAGAGAGCCAAAGGTCAAGTTTGTGATAAGGAATATCCGATCCCACAGAAATCAGCACCTGGCGGCCGGCCTGATGATACGAAAGGTGAAGAACTTGGAGACAAGGAAGTCTGGTCGTCATTGCGACAAAGACTTCGCGAGAGAGATCGTTTACGCTGATTTCCAGATGCTCGAGTAAAGGTGAAGAGATGGATTCCAGGAGGTTGTAAAATGAGTCGAGTGAAGGACGATAGTCGTCTATACATAGTTTAGTTAATGTGAAGCTACAAGTGCGCAGGAGAGTTGGTAGCATGGCGATCATGCGTCGGGGTAACATTGACAAGTCCCTCAATTCGAGGACCTTCAGACAGCGAAATGGTATCGGGCTATATTGGGAATGGTCAAACCAAAGGGGCTGCCAAAATTGACTCCCAATCCAGTTTTCAAAGCTATGGAAGGTATAGTTGAACCTCCAGATAATTTGGGTGATGGTTTCCGAGTGTCTTCGGAGAAAATGGTGGAGGTTGGCCTTGATGTGAGGATCCCTCCTGTTGCTCTGTTCCTCTGCTTCGATGGCCCTCAAGACAGGAAGGTGCTCTATCCAACGATAGAAAGGCGTGGGGTCGAGCTGTGGTGACACGAGTTTCAGAGTATGCAGAGTCTTGGAGTGACGGTGGATGAATGGTATAAGCATTGTGGAAATGAGGGTGTCTTCGTTCGTCTCGTTCCTAGTTTTACGAAGCTCGATACCTAGTTTCTCTAGCCGATCGAAGCGAAGCGACGGTGTGAATACGAACGCCCACAATTCCATGGCCAAGAATAGTGTCAAACTTCGGAGGTTGGCTCCCAAATTGTTCCAAATAGTGATGATAAAAGGTTGGAGGATGGGTTTGAGTGGATATGAGTTTGCAGGAGTCCTTTGGCTCCAGCGAGAGGGGGGTAGCCAGTTAACGTCAATCGTGAGATCGTCCACTCGCACTAGACTCCCGACGAAGTCTGTGAGCTGCTCGAGGCCCACAGCAGGACGATAACAGGGAAGGCGGGGCGGGGCGGGCTGAGTTGGGTTGGCGAGCCAAGACACGGCTCGAGCCATCTGCGCTATCGCGTGTATTTTCAAAACGGATTTGCTAGCCTTTATTTTCACCAAGCCCGGGGCCCAGACGTGTCCAACGTCCTTGAAAGCTAGTTCGAGAGACCGAACATGACGCATGAGTTCCGGAGTGTACTGATTGAGGTGGCCATATGCATGCGGCCGATTTCTACAGTTTCCAAAGTCCATATGTAACATCCGAGTGAGCATCTCTGGGTTTATAGTATTTTGGAGTGACAAAGTTGTTTAACTCACGATAGGATCGACCCCTTCGGTACCAATTTGCCGGAATGAGCCCCAATTTTGCGGTCCCATTCAGCATCCCAGCAAAAAGCAAGACTGAGTTCTTTGTATCTCACGGGCATGGATATATCATACCATGCCCGGCTGATGAAATACAGCTTGCGCAAATCATCATCGGAAAGGAATCGTGAAATGTACTCGCATATATCGAAAGGAAGGTTGTGAAGTTTGTGAGGTTGATTGCGCTGTCCGAGTGACATGGTATTAGAACCTAGCAAGTGGTGGAAGGAGTTGGACCCGTAAGTAGCTGTTGAATACAGTGGTTGTCAATGCGTGAGCGCCGACAGTTGTTACATAAAGCAACTGACAAGGTTGACAAAAGAGTGACGGTGATACAGATATATGTGATTCACTTTGTTCAAAGAGTCGATTGTCCACCACTGCCACGATGATACAGATGTGTCGATTGTGATTCGATACGGCACATATGTTTACAGGTGGAGCAGTTTCTTTGGATTGCGTATGTCGTCTCACTGCACCGCTTCCCCGGCCCTTACGTTGTCACGTCTATACTCCAGGTTGTAAGGTATGTGAATGTTATCACCCAATGCAAATAGGCTTCTCCTCGCCAGAAGACCCTATATGTAGAGTTTCACTTGACTCCCTTAATAGCGAATCCCTTCAAACCGGCTATTATGTCTGATGCCCCAAACCAGATTAATCATCAGGCCCAAGGAATGTTAAGTACACTGTGAGGGCAGTCGATGAACATCGCAGTACAGTCATGCTAGAAATTCCGAAACGAGGACAACCTAAGGCACTAGAAACATTTCATACTTCGCTAGCATGCCCATGGGTTGAAGATAATGCACATTGGTTCAAGAAGCCGGCTAGACCTGAACTAAACAAAGAGGGAGAAGCAGTAATTGAACACATATTAGACCACAAGAAGGTGGGAAGGTTTCTCTGAGGAAGATAACAAATGGCTGCCTGGACGAGGGTTACATGATTGTGAGGCATTTGATTGCTTCTTTGAAGAGCAAGGGTTGGATGAGAATGGACACCCAGGGATTGAAATGACACCTTGTTAGATGGAGGATCAGGCACACCATTGCATCAACACATCAGTGAGGCCTCCACATTTGGTGGAGTAGGAACATTTGGAAGAGCACAGGACATAGTTGAATTTCATCTCTAACCTTTGCATGCATTTTTCTTTTTGGATGTTTCAGAATATATGTAAATTTTTGCCAGCCTCACCTCAGTTGATTACCCCTATGTGGTTGACTGAGGTAAGCTTTCCTTTCCCTTCATTATTGATATTGTACTTATCACTATCTCATGTAGTTACTGATTGTCCAATAGGTGAACACTTAGTCAATTGCCCCTATGTGGTTGACTGAGTTACAGATTGTCTGATAGGTTATGGGCCTTGGGCTCTAATAATCACAACCAAATTACATCTACATGAGATCTGCTTTTCAAAACCACAAAACCTTGCACCTATGAACTCTACAGGAGGAAGCACACCACTGATCTTTGCAAATAGTGGCAAGTTCAATGATACAAACTGAGTGGCATGGAGTGGACTCATCCACATTGCTGCTGAGGTCTATGGAGTATTTGGATACCTTGACAGCAGCATACCACAGCCAGCCACCCCTACACCAGTTGCAACCGCAGCCCCTCTAACAGATGCTATGCAAACTGCAACTACAGCTGCCCAACAGACTCCTAACCAAGTACTACTGCCACCAGACAAGACTCCATGGGACAGTACTACTCCATCAGCAGCTGAATGGAAATTCTGCAGTGCCTTGACCAAGGGGCTGCTCATCTACAACACAAAAAACCCTATTGGCCTAGGAATCAACATCAGTGGAATGGCAGCAGATGCTTGGAAATCTTACCAATATCAAGTCACTTCTGACATAGCCCTACTCAATGCCAAGCAGGAACTATGTAACATGTGTTATTTGGACACAGACAGCTTTCCAAACCATATATCACTTATGCACATGAAGTGGGCTTATGCAAATGTCCTGGGAGCTAACATCACTGACCAATCACTCAAGACCATTGTCCTGAGCTCTCTACCTCACTCCTGGGATCCTGTGGTTGCCTCACTGTACCATACCCAGTCATCTGTCAAAGCCATGTCCCAACTGAATGTTCACTGGCTCCAAACCAGCTGAGACCAAGTAGCAAATCTGATCCATGCAGTAACCACCTTACAAGCAACACCAGCCAATTGGAAACCCCACAGCCAGCTCATTTATACCAACCCCAACTGCAATTGTTGGGGTCATACCATCAACATATGCTACTGGCCTGGTAGTGGGAAGGAAGGACAGTTTCCTCCTGGTTTTGGCAAGAGAGGAGGGGTCAGAGGCTCAGCAGTTAACACCAAACAAGGGGGCTTCCAACCTGGAACTTCAGTGAACACAGTGGAGGCAGGAGATGACACAAAAAGGCAAGTGTATGCCCTCATGGCATCTATCAACACTCCACAGGTACCACTCTCATTGCCTGTGTCACCCACCATCAATAATCCCAACACATCTCCTGAAACTAGCTCCATTGGCAACATTGATCAGGGAATGGAGGTGGACAGGGATGGCAACATAAGATGGAGATGGTCAGGAGAAGAGCCATTAGTGTTTCAGGCAGACTGAGTACCACATATGCCAACACCCACCTTAATTGACTCTGGTGTGAGTGACCACTGTTTTGTGGATTGCTCAAGTTTTTCAAAACAGACCCCATTTGAAACCCCACTGTCAGGACATGCTACTGACAAAGCTTCAATGTTCAAGACCACTAGAAAGGGAATGGTTGAGTTCACCACAGTTGCTAACAGAGAAATGAAGAGGATCATGATTGAAAATGCACTGCACACACTGAACCTACAATCCAATCTTATTTCAGTGGCAAGAATTGTGTCCAAGGGTGCCTGTATCAGTTTCCAAGGTGTGAAGGCTTCAATACTCTCCAACCATGGAGAGACAATCATGACTGCAATCAAAATGGGGCAGCTTTGTACCATCAACATAGTGTTTGAAACTCCACAGGCCTACACAACACAGGCAAAACATTGGCAAACCACCTTTGATATGCAGCACAGAAGATTCGCTCATGCCAGAATAGACACTGTCAGAGAACTGTCATTCAGTGGATGGGCTCACTGTCAAGGGACCCTTAAACCTTGGTGGACTCTGCAAAGATTGTATCTTCAGCAAACACATAACCCATCCATTCAATGACACAAGACCTGTTGAAAGTCACCCACTCAAGCAGGTATACATTGATATCTGGGGTCCTGCACCTGTAGCATCAGCAGGGGGAGCACACTACTTTATGATGATTATTGATAGAGCATCATCTTACTGGAGTGTCTCATTCCTGTCCACAAAGTCTGCAGAAGCCACACTAAAGGTGTTTCAAGAGTTCCACATTGAGGCAGAGCATCAGACAGGGGAAAAACTAAAATGGGTCAGATTAGATATGGGTAGAGAATGGCTTAGCAGCAAATGGGATGAATACACATGCAGACATAGACTACTTCTTGAGTTCACAACCCCTTATGCCCACCAGCAAAATGGGATAGCAGAATAGTCTATGTGCACAATTCTGAGTGCAATGTGGTCCATGATGGCAGACTCAGGCCTGCCAATAAAATACTAGGCCAATGCAGTGTATACTATGGTATATATCAGAAACTTCATTTCTTCAAGTCAACAACCCAGTGTCATTCCAGCAGAGATGTGGACAGGTCATCAACATTGACAGGTATTGTCCCTTCCCAGGCTGACATTGACATTCTCAAGGCCTCACTCCCCTTAGCACTCAAGAGTGCTGATATCACCCTCCCTGTTTCACAATCCTTCATCAAGATTGTGGATGCTCCTTTCTTCTCAGCCAATGGTTTCATGCTAACAGCCAATCAAGTCAAGACCAAGATCACCACCTCCCCTTTCTTCCCCCTCTCTGATGTGCATCATATGTGCATTGCTCATAACTCCCCCAAGGCTGACTCCACCACTGTGTGGATCAACCTCATTGACTTGCAAAGAGGCACTCTCACCTCCTCCCTCCTCAACAGGGATGTCATGATCAATGGTGTGTCCTGTCTCATCAAGGGCACTCACACACACTGGCACTGGGGCCATCCTTCCAATGCCTGCAAGGTTCCCATGCCTAGGTGTCCACTCTGTGCAGGACCTCACTCCAAGGCCTCACACCACTCCATGGCCAGGTGTTGCAAAGGCAACCCCAAAGCAACTCCCCCCATCCCCCCCACTCCAGCAGGCTCACCCTGCCCTCACTCTTCATGCTGTGTCAACTGCCATGGCACCCATGCCTCCAACAACCACTGGTGCCCATACTGGCATCATTGTTTTGATCACAATTGGATTTGTGGTCATTATCAACACAATGCAGAGCTGACCAAGAAGTGTTAATGGTGGTCCTTATCACTGGTTGCCCAGCACTGCTGGGGGGCAGCTAT
>JAEUWS010001150.1:0-12401 GCA_018524945.1 Podaxis sp. C-F-92630
GGGTAGAGGATGGGTCCAGGTGTGGGCCAGTCAGTGGAGAAGTATGATGCATGACCGGGAAGTCTTCTGTTAGCGAAGGTGGCATTCTGGTAAGCTGTTTGAGCTCGGAGGGCTGGTTGTTGATTAAGGATGTCATTGAGCATTTGAGTAGGGATGGAGTCATGGATGCTGCTGGGGAGTCCCAGTTCTTGTAGGATGGTGTTAACGATAACTTCAGGTGGAGGGCAGGGCAGAGGTTGAACAGGTGGTTCCATAACAACCTTGATGCATTGTCAATCCTCTCACATAGCTCCCAGTCTAACATCTGTCATAGTTTGACTGTCTCGTGCCACAGAGTATTAATCATCCTCTGCATTCATTCAAACTCATCTTCCTTGGTCTCCTTGGTGTCTTCAGTAGTCGTAGTTTCTTCAACATTCATAACAGCAACTGCTAAATATAGTCACCAGCACTATGGGCTTTTGGCTCTAAAAACCTATGGGTTATGTGAATGTACAGAGTTATGGGTTATGGGTTGAAAACCCCTGCGAACCATCTTGGTGGAAGGAATTTGCTATGGGTTATGACAGAGTATGGGTTATGACAAGTATGGGATAAAGCAGAGGCAACTGTACCTTAGTTTTGTCCACACAAAGACTGAGGTGAGTAACTAGTATATCCAGCATAGTGCTAGATAACTGATATTTATTTAGCTTATTTTCTTATTTTTAGGTATTAAATATATCTCAGTTTCATCCACACAAAGACTGAGTTTATTTTCTTACTTTTAAATCACTCCATTCAGCCATCACTTGCTTCTATATTACAATAATCTCCAATATCCCATGCTCTCCCATAACCCATAGGTTGCTTGGGCCAAAAACTCATAGTACCTATGGCATAATACATTAGATTTACATCAAAATATGACAAATGGCACAACCTTCATGTCTGGCAGAGCAAGTCTCATATGTCACAATGGTACTGAGCAGCCAAAAACAAGAAAAAAATACATCAGTGTTTTTGTGACTGCCTAACAATGCCACCTGAGCCAGCCACCCTTCTTGAGACATTGAAAAAGAACCTGTGTGTTCTTAAACACCAGGTATCAGCTTGGAAGACTGCTCCTGAGTCCTGACTTTCCAGATGTGAAAAAATTATAACTGCAGATGAAGAATGGCTTGAAATGGGTACCACACCACTACAAACCACTCATTCTCAAGGTCAATGGAGCAGATCTTGGCAAAACCCAACATCAACTTCATCTGGAGGAGGTAGAAACCTAAAAAATATGAATATTTCCCCTGAAAGGACATATAGTATACAAGTTGCCCCTCATCTTTCACTTACCAAAGTCTTCTGCATAGCATAACATGAAAAATGATTTTTTGATTTTTAATGAATTTCTTTGGTGCTAAAAACTGACTTTGTTGATAATCCATACTCTGTCAGAACCCATAGCTCAGCCATTCCACCGAGGGCTATGGGATAAGAGAGAGGTGACTGTAGTCTTTTGAGACCCCAACTAGCTTAAATTGTTACATAATTATTCAATCAGACAGGTTCCCCAGTCCGGCGATTAGGCACCTGTCCATTCCTCACACCATACCCGACGTCCGTCGGGCATTCAGTCTATGTACATTCTGTCTTCCATTCATATACTATCATACGTTCTCCGTCATCACTCTTGTCGATGTGACCCTCCATCATTCACTCCTAGTGTCGTTCCGGTCCCAGGTCGAGCCAGCGCTTCATCCACTGTCTTGCTTCCAATTGTCCCATTAGAATCCTTCACCACCTCTTGCGTTGACTCCTCCCGGACCTTTTCATCGGCTGCTTTCACATCCTCGTCGCTCACATTCTCACCTACGCCGTCACCCGATCCCCTCTCTACGTCTAAATCTCTCTCTAGTTTCCCGTCATTCCCTTGTTTCGCTCCTTGCCTCACGACATTCCGTTGCAGAGAGTACTTCCTGAGACCGAGAACTAGGTACAAAGTCTGTGAGATGTCCCCTGTATGTGACATGCAGATACACTTACCCATAATGAAGCATGCACCCACCACCGGCGTCATTACGATCCAGATAGTGCTAATTGATCTCGCATACGCATGGATTACCTGGGCTTTTTGCACAGGATCCTGTTGATACTCCTTAAGTACTCTCACACAAATTCAATAAGCTGATCACTGACAGGTATTGTTTTCAGTCTTCCTACGCTCTGGTTGAGCGATCCTGCGCTGGCGCCAAGACCCAGATTAGGTATATTTTTGATCTTTTTAGACAGGATCTGGTCACAAGTTCAATCTTGCAGTTCAGCAAAACAAACCAAATTATGCTACTCACGCTCGAAAAGATGGCTTGTCCGACCGAAATGCCGACGGTGCCCCCAAGGGTCCTGCCACAATCAACACATCAAAACACGACATAATCACTGATCGTGTACATCACAAACCTGATGAATCCGAAAGTCCCAGTCGTTGTTGCCATATCCTTTAGCGGCATGGCGGCTTGCAGCGCAATAAGCGGCGTCTACATGAAAATGTGTCATACACCCAGAGACGATCTGCCAGGTGCCATCGACTACATACCTGGAATAGGCAACCGAGACCAAGCGCCGCAATCAGAGGGAATATGACCTTAACGGCTCTAAGGGACCAGCCTCGTGAGTCGTCCTCCACGATTAATACTTCGGGGTATGAACTTACGTTGAAGACGTTCCATCAAGCATTGTCATCAAACCCATCCCCACCGTAAACACCGCGTACGACCCCCAGATTACGGCTCTATACCTTCCTGTTCGGGTGACAACAACACCAGAGATTGCAGATGTCACGGCACAGCCAAGAGAAAACGGTAGCATTCTATTTAGCTTCAGTATCAGAGTATTTCCGCTGAATATAGATGACTTACTCAATTCCTGCCCTGGTAGCAGACGCGCCGAGAACTTGGTAATATAACGGAAGGTAATAGGCACCTACGACGTAACTCGGTGGTCTGTCGAATCTTTCTGAGAGATCTGGGATTTACCACAAAAGAATGATACTGCATGCAAAAAGGTCGTAGTCAACAGAATAGTTGTCGTTCTCGTCTATAGATCATAATAAGCACAGCTCATGCTCTCTCCTCCAGCGAGCTCACCTTGAATAAACGTGGAGGGACGATAGGCGAGCGCTTCGTGAAGTATTCATTCACACCGCCAACCACCAGGGACACGCATCCGACAACAAGGAGCGCAATCGTGGATGGGAGTGACCCTAGACAATTCATTTAAGCATCAAATCAGTATACACGGCAAATGCGCAGGTTCCTTACAGCTCTTTTCACTCTCGTTGAAGCCGAAAAGAAGGCAGAGGATGCCGGCTACGATAAAGAACAATCCAACAAAGTCGAATTCTTGGATGTGCTCCCGGACTGTCTTCCCCTGATGGGGATTCAAGTTCAAAAAGAAGAATAGCAGGACACCGCCAAGTCCACCTGTGGGTCTGAAGAGACAAACGGTAAATTACTGAATATGTTGGAATAATGTGGACTCCTACAAGTTGATGAAGAAACACCAACGCCAGGAAACATGATCTGTGAAGGCCTGACACAGTTTTTTAGGCATGGCAGTTGGAAAAGCCCGAAGATCTTGGACTTACGCCGCCCATTAGGGGCCCAACAACACTAGATAAAGTTGGTTAATAATCGCAAATAGCTCGGCCGATAGTTTCACTTACCTAGCAAGAGCCCAGGTCGCTCCGAATAATCCACCATACTTCCCTCGACTATAAACCATAAGTAACGAGACAACGGGAAAGATGACCGCACGCACTCTTGCAAGGACACAATATCACTAAGGGTGATATTTGACTGAAACAAATTGTGAGTTGACATAGTACAAAGGGAGGACGGAATGACGCACCATTTGTATAATCCCACCCCCACCGATCCCCTGCACTGCTCTCGCAACGATCAGCCAATCCTATGTGACGCAACTAAGCATGCTGTGCAATCGATCAGAACCTGGGAATCACCATGCTTTGTGCGGCACCACATAAGGCGGAACCGAGCTAATTAAACCATCCATGGCAATCAGCTAACCATAGATATCTTGCAACCATTCTTACTGACCAGGAATATGAAGACAGAGGAGTATAAAACGGGTTTTCTACCTATGATATCTGAAAGTTTGCCATAAAAGGGGGAAAGCCTACGCATACATGAGTATCGGTGATATTGTAAGTCACAAGGTGCGTACGTCGCAGCGGCCAGCATGTAGGCACTGTCGGAGAGTACGTCATTAGATCCGGCAATGACATTGGTCATAGTATCCACTCACGTTCCCACCCAGCTGTATTGACTGCCACCGCCCAATTTACTGACGATGGTGGGTAGCGCTGTGGCCACAATCGTCTGCGCATCTTGGTGAGCACCATACGACTGCTAGAATAAATACGGCATACTTGGTCTAAAGCCGCGAGAAAGATGCAAAGCATCAAGCCAGCAAGCACCTATGGCTTGACGTGAGTCATTTAATCTGGTGAGAATATGCTAGTTGTTGGATGCGCACCAAAGGCAATCGGTTTTCTGGCAGGACGTGCTCTTCATTGGCTTTCCAAGATGCGCCTGGTTTGGACTTCTCCTCTTTCATCTTCCGGACTCCTACGTTGTGGTTGAGGTCCTGGGTTGCGGCAGCGTCTTTCGCATTATAAGACATGATCGTAACGTATGAGGGCGTTACAGGGTCGGAGCGAGTGAATAGGGGAGGGGATAGGAGGGGGTTGAGGAGGAAAGAAGGGAGGTGCTCTGGGAAGAGGTGAATATTTTGTGGATACCCATCCTTATGAGAGAATTCGTGAATGCCCTTTGCACCTGTCGATCTCCTCAAGTCGTGTAGGTGCCGATGTGCCGTTCCAGGTTCGGCCATGTTCGTTCCTCGCTTAGAAATAGCTTAGGTCAGCATTTCTTACGAGAGTCCGTTCCTATCGTCGTAATGCAACATTCAAATACCTCGGATACACGGAAGCTACCCGGCGGCAACCATATTTTAATTTAGGACTTACCAGTCTTGGTCAAACCCACGGCTCTTTGTGCACGGTAGGCCGTATCGGAGAGTGAAAAAGTTGGAGCTCCGCGAACCACTGAAATTCACTTTTGAATTGATTATTTTTGGCCTTCCCAGGACAGTACAGACGAATCGATTCGGCAAGTGCTGGAAGAGCTTGACTCATGTCGTTGTCCTGACGGCACATCCAGAAGGGTTAATGTCAATCTGATAATAATCGGTGCACGCTAAAACATTTGTCATACTGACCCCCGATACCTGGAGCCTGGGATAAAAGGAAGTTCTCGTCTAAGGGATTGCCGCTCTTCCGATTGTGTGAAACCCTGCAAAGGTGTTCCATGGTGTCTTTGCAAGAAGTGGTACAGAGAGCCGCCAAAATGACCAGGGAATTGATGAACTGTATTGTGTAGAGATGACCAATAAAATAAGAGACAGCCGGAGCCGACCTTTTTCGGAGTTCTCCATAAGCCAAACCTTATCTGTCTCAAGATTTCTTCAGTCTTGTACCACTACCTTCACCTTTGCTTTCGTTACTCCTACATTTAAAAAAACGTACGCTATGACCGAACAACAATCCATCCCCACGTTCAAGCTCGTTCTCGGTACGCTCTCCGTCTCGCATAATTGTCCTATCATCTCATAATGGCTCACAACTGACTCGATCATCTGCACATCCTCATCGATGCATGACCATTCCTCCATGGCACGTTATTCATACATGAACCGCCAAATCGACTCAATCGACGCATATCCTCGTTCGAAATCGCGTAGTTGGTGATGGTGGCACTGGCAAGACTACTTTCGTCAAGGTGGGCAATACAGCTTTGACCGGCACTTGATCGCGTTTTGATCTTTCAAATCTATAGCGCCACTTGACCGGTGAATTCGAGAAGAAGTACATTGGTATGAAATTACCCTTTCTTCGCGTTCCAGCCTGATTCTGCTTTGCGACTGTTTCCATTCTCATCTCACAACCTGCTTCTCACAGCAACTCTCGGTGTCGAGGTGCACCCATTGAGCTTCACAACTAACTTCGGTACCATCTGCTTCAACGTCTGGGACACCGCGGGGCAGGAGAAGTTTGGAGGCTTGAGGGATGGCTACTACATCCAAGGCCAGTGTGGCATCATCATGTTTGATGTCACCTCCCGGATTACCTACAAGAACGTCCCTAATTGGCATCGCGATCTCGAACGTGTCTGTGAAAACATTCCCATTGTTCTTTGTGGTAATAAGGTCGATGTCAAGGTGCGATCAATGACTATGCCACCGTTACCAGAATTCTCAACCCTTTTTCATAGGAACGCAAAGTGAAGACTGGTGCTGTTACCTTCCACCGCAAGAAGAACTTGCAGTACTTCGAGATATCAGCCAAGTCCAACTATAACTTCGAGAAGCCTTTCCTCTGGTTGGCGAGAAAGCTCGTTGGGTGAGAGAAATTGCAAATCTCGAGTAGCTACTACTGCTTACGAAGCTACCACAGCAACCCTACACTTGAATTCGTCGCTGCTCCTGCTCTTGCTCCTGCTGAAGTCACTGTCGACCCTCTACTCATGAAGCAGTACGAGGCCGAGCTGAAACAGGCATGTTCTCGTCAAAAATCAGTTTCTTCAACCTACTCATGACATCACACTCAGGCTGAGGCAGTCCCCCTCCCCGAAGAGGACGACGATCTCTAAATTGTTCATCTCCCGACGTGTTGCCTTCTTACTCAATTTTCTCAGACGTGACACTACGAATACCTCACTTTCCATCTCCTCCTGTAGCACTTTGTTTTCGTAATTAACAGCCTTTCCTATACATTCTCGCGTTCAATGATACACCTTGTACGCCGATTTCCTGCAGCTACTGAGCGTCTGGTCGATTTGAGTAGGATTGCGCACCAGCGTAGCTACGCAACAAAACTTTTAACATCATGCGTTGTAACAAGTTCAAAGTTGCCGCTGCAGCGTAATCCGTGCGCGCGACAAGATTCTCCGCTTGTTCGGGTGTCGAAGAGCGCAAAAGATTGAACTGTTTTTCTGTCGTGATTCCGTTTGATGCCAGCGGAATGAGGAGCTCTTGCATCCCGTGAACGCTAAAGACATTTTTCATAGTCCTGGATACCTGGCTTAAGTCTGGTTGAGGATGAACAGGACAGTCGGAGTGCGCTGTAAGGATTTCGTCATGTGTCGTCATCGCCACCACTGGGTGTGGGAAATCGGTGGCATTGTCGGAAGTAGCTGCAAGGCTAGGAATAGAATCCAGTCGCTGCGTTTGAGCTTGGTCCTTCGCCCGTCGTTGAAGGTAAAATCGAACAGGCCAAGCATCCTCGAAAAGACACAATTTCGGCTCTGCCTCTAGAATCTACATCATGGAAGGCATCAGAGCCATTATCTACTTCGCCTGCGCTGGAACTCACCACATCGACGGTCTTTCTGAGCCTCTGGCAACTTGCTTGGTCAAATGGTTTGTAGTTCCGAATAAATGCCTCCCTATGCTGGTCGGCCAGATCCTATTCGCCATGTGTCAACAGGTCTTTGTATTAAACCACCGAAGCTTACAATGATCCTGGTGAAGAGCGGGTTGTCGCTACTCAACCTCATCGCGTGCCTTAAATCAGACAAAATATTCGATGAATTCATTAGCAAGGCTTTAGTCGTGTCATCTGGCCATGGCACGCTTTCGCATTCTCCGTTCGTGATGAAGTGTGATGGTGTCTCTGTTGCGCCTGTCGAGTCACTTAATTCCTGTGGTCCGTGGTTGACTAAGAGGTCCGTAACCATGGCCATGTCGGGTGCGGAGAAGTAATTGCCGGGGAGACGGTCACAGAACTCTTGTCGGTCGCCCTTGTCCCAACTGAGCAACATCGCTAGATGACGATCGTGTATCAACCCGTTCATTGCTAATATCGCGACAACGTGTGGAATAGCCGAGAACATGCTATAGAGTTCAACTTGAATCTCCCTTGGGATGCGACGGACGTAACCACAGAAGGGACATGGCGAAGGGTAATGATTCGGGGCGCTGGCTGTCTGAAGCTCCGTCGGGAGTTGGATTACTGGAGTTTGGGACGGTTCTGAAAGTCTCAAACTTGAGCTGAGACGCTGTGAAGGGGGTGTCGCGACTGTCGTTGCACTGGGCGTGACCGGGCTGTAGTGCCTCGGTTGGGGGGTGTTGAAGGGTGCTTCTTCCAAAACCGCCCTTACGGAAGAACTCTTTGCTCGTGGAGGAGGATTGCCGACAAAAAAGATAGTCCAAGGTCGCCGAGCCGCTGCTTTATCTGGAGTGATTATAGGCAGGCTCTCTTGAATCTGTGCGTCACCGGAGATGGCCTTTCTTGTTTTGCGAGATCGTGTCTTGATAGCCGCCATTTTTGTTTTCTTTGTCATCGTCTTTTGAATCGTTTTCCGCCTGTGATATGGCTCCCAGACTTTGGCGTAGGTATCGATAGGCCACTGGAACAAGTATCGACACATTTTCGCGTCATGCTGGCAAACCTATGAAGGGTGCTTTGTCAACGTTATACCGCGTATAGAAGACCATAACTCACATATCGTTTGAACTTGTCGCGCCTCCCTGCATCCTGGGCTACGTAGGGTATTGAAAGGTCGAGGATTTTGCGATAACCCGTCCGCACAAAATGCTGAACCGGACAACAGTGAGTATCACGGAGCGAAAGAACCTGGTTGAGACACTGAACATACTTTGAAGCGTTCGATACCTCCCGGTGAATGCGTTTTGGTGAGCAAGACTTTATCTAAGTCGCGAACACAGGAGATCTTTGGTTTGGATATCAACATGAGCGCCTGATATGAGTGAGTGTAGGACTTGACCCATGTTTTTATTTTTGCCCGTCGAATCCCGATCCTTCAGCTCATGTTCCGTTCTTCGCAATGAGGACCCCTCATGTTCGCACACGCCGCTGCGGCGGACGGAAATGTACACGGCTCGAGCTACGAACCTAATATTGGACATTGGCGTGTCTAAGTTGAAAGCATGGTGTTGGTCTTCGCAATAAATGCTCTATGCATTTGGTGGATTATATTACATACAGAACATGCGTCAAGGAAGAAAGGAAAGGACACGAACATAATGACAACTATGATATCAAGGGGAAGGCGCATGAGGAGGACATCAACAAAACCGGTCACTGCAGGCTGGTTAGTTTGGAAAGGCGTTGTACAAGAGGATCCTACCCGCCTTTTGAGTTTGGATCGACGATCAAGGAGAGCTTCCGCTAGACGTCCTTCCTTACGGGCTTTTTTGAGCTGCGGAGGATACTCAGTACTGATACGTGCCATGGACGGGTGAGGATGTCGGCCCACCTCTTTTTTATCTTCCTTGGAAAGAACAACCTTTCCTGCACCCCATGCCTGATACAACCGACTACAATGACAACCGGCTGAGCATGTCCATCACATCAGGAAGAGCATTCAGCCTTACTTTGTACTGGACTCATCGAACTTGGGAGGCGCAGTAATCTCCTTTCGTTTCCTCTCTTCTTCGTGTGCCTCCTTTTTGTATTTGTTTTGAATCTTGACCCAAAACCTCTCCCTGAAGCCTACTTCCTCGCTATCGCCTCGGAGCTGGAGAGAGCCTCCAGCGACCTCATCAATACTGAGATACTTCTCATAAACGTTCATGAAGGCCACCATCCCATCCGGCATAATGATGGGTGTCCACTCCTCTTGGGGACCACGAGCATCACGGTCCGCAGAGACTAAGCCGTGCTTGTCACAGGAAAGGAATTTTCCTTCCCCTGTGCCAGTGCGGAGGTTGATTGTTGGAGAACCAGCAACACGTGTGGTAACCCAAACCTGGGCGACGTCGGTAGGCATTTGCTCCAATAAGGGAAGAGGTTCTGAGTCACCCTCGCTTTTGGATTTATCTATGGAGTGGAGTACAATGCGATTTGTTGTGGAATTGAAGTTGATTGAAATGGGAGATGGGTCGGAGGGGTGAAAGATGAAAGTGGGACCTCGTATTTCATTGGCTTGTTCAGGGAACACCCAAGTCTCCGGGTCTTTGTCGTCTTCTCGTCGCTTCGTACTGCGTCCCTCGTCGACATCGTCGTCGTGTCTTTTGCGCTTCTTCTTTGTCTTCTCGCCCTTGAACTTTAGCTTTGTTGAACGCACTCGGTCGTCAGCCATTGTGAATGCGGGTTCAAGGTGCTTACTGTCAGGCACATTAGCCAGGGTTCCACTGTACACGTGATCCTCCAATGTTGACCGTGGGAATGACATTGTCCCACTCTTGTGTAGTAGTCATCTCCTCGTTGTGCCCGCCGTCCTCAAGAAACCCCCGCTCAAAATGAAGTACAACCCCGGTATGTAACACGTCTGTCCGATCTGCGTTGCTCGTACCCCGCATTTCTCGGTCGAACGGCGGATTTTGGTGGAGAACTCGGCTGGATGCAGATTGGCAGTTATGGATGACTTTAGGTACCCAGATACTGACATCGCTGTATCCTACGACAGACGTTTCCTCCTCACGGCGCAAGTCTCGCAAGGCGCACTTCTCGGCGCCCTCTTCCATCCGCCGCAAGATCATGTCCTCCGGTCTCTCGAAGGAACTTAGGGCCAAATACAATGTTAGAGGTCCTACTATTCGACTAACATCCAGTGACTGACCCACGTATTAGGCCCGCTCACTGCCTATTCGCAAGGACGACGAGGTTCGGATTGTACGGGGCAAATACAAGGGGCGTGAGGGCAAGGTCACCCAGGTTTACCGCAAGAAGTGGGTTATTCATGTCGATCGTGTTCAACGAGACAAGTCGAACGGCGCGAGCGCCCCCATTGGCATTCATCCCAGCAACGTTGTGATCACAACAATCAAACTGGACAAAGACCGGTATGTTAGATAATGAATGCGTTTGTGTTCGCGTTTCGATTATACGCTTTTCTAGTCGGGCAATCCTTGAGAGGAAGAACAGGAAAAAGGATGCTGCTGGTGATGTTGAGATGGCCGACGTGCGTACCGTTGACTTCGTCGATCCGGTAGCTTTAGCTTATCTTCGTTGCAGTAATTCCTCCGGTGATCACTCTCGATTGTTTCCCCTTGTTGGAGGGCTTCATGAATCCAAAAGCACCCATGTATCTATGCATAGTACAACTCATATGCCGCATGACGCCTCCGCTTTCGCATCGCTTCCTCAGGAATTACATTGAAAAACTTGATGAAAGTTTACAGAATGCTATAAGGGGCATGGAAAATGCGAAAGTGGTTCAGAAAATGATGTCCTCATCCTTGGTACTCAGTAAATTCGTCGACGCTTCATCTTCTTTAATGGAAGGCTCGATGGCTGGAGGCGTATCCTGTGTAGCAGGTTCAGCCATCTTCGCAGCATTTTCCCTCTTCTTTTTCCCTTGAACCTTCTTGAGCCTGGTATACAAGCTCAATAGTTGGATGCACGGCTTAACGGAATAATCGCACCTGAAGAATTCCTCACGGTCCATTTCGTCTAATTCGCTCATGATATACTTGATCGTATTTTCTAATCGCGGTATAACGACGTGCTCGATAGCGTTGACACGACGATTTGTTGCCCGAATGACCTCATCAAGAATGGTGAACGCAGTTTGAAGTGACGCCAGTTCGACCAAAGTTTCGAGAGCTTTGGCGTACACCTCTTTCGCCTTCATGACTTGTTGGCCGCCACGGCCTAATCCCGTTAGATTGAAGTCTGCAAACTGTCTCAATGATGCTCTTGAGGGCCCCAGCGTCGACGACGCACCTGAACCTGGCACGCGATCAACCTCAAAGGCAGGCAAAACCACTCCAGAAACATTCTCTTGTTTGGATTTCACTCTAAAAGTCGCTTGCTTCGCTTGCTCTTGCACCAGATACGAAATATCACCAGTCGCATAAGTCACCTCGGCCATCGAAAACGAGGCGAGTTGCATAACCTTCCCCATTTTGCGTTTCGCCTAAACTTCACACTGTTTAGTTGGGATATGGAGTAGGTTGATTGAACTTGCCTCGTCAACTTTCCTGAGTATGGTCCTGAACCTAGTCGTCAAAGCATCACGCTTCTTAGCCAACAGAGAATGTCCGGTTTGCGCTCCCTTGAGTCGGAGCTTCGTGTTAGTGAGTGCCATACGAGTGGCGAAGACATTCTCCCGGGGGCCAGTACCAGACATGATGGATGGTGGGCAGGTATGTCACAGGCAGCAGCGGAGGAGAGAGCCCAATTCTGTGACAGACGGAACCATTGGTAATCCTGATCAAAGCTAGAATAGCCCTACTGTTCAACGGGGGCATAGCTCAGTTGGGAGAGCAGTAGACTGAAGTGATCTGTGTTCTAAAGGTCCCGCGTTCGATCCGCGGTGCCCCCATTTTTACCAGAAGCTTTCGTGAACGTCCTAGTGTCCCTCCTCCCTAATCTTTTCTGA
>JAEUWS010001149.1:0-12359 GCA_018524945.1 Podaxis sp. C-F-92630
TGGCTATTATTAGAGCCCTAACCCCGTGGATAGCGAGGGAAGGGAACATGGTTCAGTTCTGGCAAGTACCCTTAGGGGAACGCTGGGACATATATGGGGGGGCACATGACTGTGCTACCTCCCTCCCTCTAGTGGCGCTTGGCACCCATGTCATCCGCTCCCTCAACCAGCAACTGAAGAACACAGTTGACTCATGCCTTGATGCCTGGTGCAACATGTTCCAGACGCCTCAGTACAGGGGACATCAATTCTTAGACTTGATGGACCCAGCGACCAACAGGTCGGTTCAACCCAGGTACCACTCTGGTGGCTCCTGGCTCTTATGTTTCAAAGATAGCCTGCCATCTCTCACGGCCCACTTCTTTAGATGCCTTACAGGGCACACCCCAATCGGGTCTTACAGGGCCCGGTTCCACCCTCATGAGGACATCTCGTGTCCATGTGGATCCACCATGGTGGAAACACGCAATCACATCTTGCACTGCTGCATGTGGTACAAGGAACATCTCAGGGAACCCTGGTACCAGAGCGACCTGATTAATTTCCTGAAGAAGAACCCCATGGTGTTCGCCTTCAGGTCCGAACCTTCAGGCATAGAGTGACAGGGAAACCCCCAAGTCCCATTATGGACCCTCGGCTTCAGCCGTTGAGTCCTTTATAGCGAAGTAATGCCTATCTGAGCTGCCCTGGATAACCTCTGGATGCATCCTGCAGAGGTTAACTAGGAATCGACCCATTTGTCTGGCCCTCAGGCTGGGGGCCTGGGGCAGTGCAGGGGGATGGGACAGAGGGGGAGTACCCTATCTGGCAGCGCTCACACGCTGCCCTTTCCCTGTGCACACTACCCCTTGGAATGGGTGCGCACATCAGGTGGTGGGCCCCTAAAGCCGCATTCTCTCTTCTTTAATGTAGTGTACTATGCCTAGCATGTATGTTATGACCAGGCTGTGATCAAGTCCCAGAATACAAATTGTTGACCAAAAAAAAAAAAAAAAAAAGAAGGAGGAGGGAGGAGGTGAAGGAGGAGTATTCCTCAGCTGGTAGGGCTCAGATTAGGGCCATGGAAGCGAGTTCTTCATCCAGTTTGTCAAGGGTAAAGCCTGTAGGACGAAGATCTTTGATTTTCTTCATGGAATCTTCAACCCTGTTGATGAGAGACTGTAGGGACTTGTCTTCTTGCTTCCGGATGCTGAAAAGGTCGTCATAGGCATTGAATCTCATCCCAAGACACTGTTGGAGGTGTACAGACTTCAGGGCTTCTCACATCCTCACTAGGTCGTCCTGAATGCCATTAAAATGAATCCTCTGGTCAGGCTCCACCATGAGGAACAACTACCCAGCTGTCTTGTCCACCTTAGCCTCCCATGCTTCCTTAGCTAGCAGCTCAGCCTCCTTGGGAGGAGATGTCATAGAGGGTGCTTTAGCACTACCTGAGACCAGTCTCCACAGCCCAGAGGCTCAAAGCCATGCCTCCATCTCTCCAGACCACATAGCATAGTTGGTAGAGTTCAACTTGGCAAAGTTTGGGCTGGAGGTTGCCATTTTTGCAAGCAGGAGAGCGAAATTGGTGAAGGGGAAATGTAGGGGAGTGTTGGTGAGTGAGGGAGTGGATGTAAGAGCAGTAAGTCGCGTAAAATCAATGTTTCAGTGCTGTTATAGCTTGGGGCCCATAACCTGTTGAAAGGTGTGCGTAGGGGGTATGGAGACGAACCTAACAGCAGTGAAACGAAGTCGATTGATTAAGAAATGGGGAAGATATAAGTGAAATACTGTGGACACCTATAAGAGACTAAATATTGAGAGATACAATACTGGGACTCACTTGTGGACACCTGTAAGAGACTAAGGTCTCCAGGATGTCCACAGGCCAGCTACAAGGCCAACTATCACATGACTAAGTCACCTGACTATCCTAGGCTCAAATCACCAAGTCCCAACATTATCTATGGACTAATAGGAGCACATCTAACAAATACTCCATTGATCTTTTCATTATTGTAAACAACACTTCAATAACTCTTCAATGCTATGGGTATATAGGTTGTTCTTCATTATATATGTAATTTAAATGAAAGCTAATTATTTAAGTCCTCTTCATTATCCTCCTTGTCCTTCTCTTCATCTTTTTTTTTTTTTTTTTTTTTGTCAACAATTTGTATTCTGGGACTTGATTGCAGCCTGGTCATAACATACATGCGTGAACATGGTACACTACATTAGAAGAGAGAAAATATGGTTTTAGGGACCCGTCACCCGACACGCACACCCATCCCAAGGGGTAGTGTGTGCAGGGAAGGGGCAGTGCGTGAGCACTGCTAGACAAGGTACTCCCCCTACCTGCCCCATCCCCCTACACTGCCCCAGGCCCCCAGCCAAAGCCGGAACAATGGGTCGATTCCCAGCTAACCTCTACTGGACAAATCTGGAGGTCACCCAAGGGGTTCGGATAGGCATTGATTCGCTGTAAAGGACTCAGCGGCCGAAGCTGAGGGTCCATAATGGGGCTTGGGGGTTTCCTAGTTACCCTATACCTGAAGGTTCGGTCCTGAAGGCGAATGCCATGGGGTTCTTCTTCAGGAAGTTGATCAGGTTGCTCTGATACCAGGGCTCCCTGAGATGTTCCTTGTACCACATGCAGCAGCACAAGATATGATCGCGTGTTTCCACCATGGTGGAGCCACACGGACATGAGATATCTTCGTGGGGATGGAACCGGGCCTTGTAAGACCCGATTGGTGCATGCCCAGTAAGGCATCTGAAGAAGTGGGCCATAAGAGATGGTAGGCTATCTTTAAATCGTGAGAGCCAGGAACCACCCGAGTGGTACCTGGGTTGAACTGGCCTGTCAGTCGTTGGGTCCATCAAGTCCAAGAATTGATATCCCCTATATTGGGGTGACTGGAACATATTGCGCCAGGCATCGAGGCAGGAGTCAACTGCATTCTTTAACTGCTGATTGAGTGAGTGGATGACATGGGTGCCAAATGCCACTGGGGGGAGGGAGGTAGCATAATCATGCGCCCTTCCATGTATGTCCCAGCGTTCCCCTGAGGGAACTTGCCAGAATTGTGATGTGTTCCCCTCTCTCACTATCCACAGGGACAGGGCTCTAATAATAGCCAGAGCATGCAACTGCCCTGATTTGGGTGAAGGATCCAATGCTCTTCTGGCTTGAGCCATTGAGTCGGTAAAGATCAAAATTTTGTTGACCCCCTCCAAGGTAACTGCCTTGGAGATGGCCAATCTGATGGCAAATAGTTCTGCATCCGGTGCAGTCACATCGCCTGAGGGCCATCTAGCCATGTGGACTAGACTGCCCCCAAGATGAACCAAGGCTGCAGAGATAGCTTGGTATTGGCCATGCATTGGATGACTAGTGTCTACAGCACAGCACACTGTGTGTGGGGACTCCTTGGCTCTTTGGAGGATTCCTTCCATCTGGGCTAGGTAAAGCTCATGGTCCTCGATGTCCCATGGGGCTGTCCAGAAGTCGACCCGATCTATAAATAGATCAAGAAATCTGTGTCCAGGCCGGGCTTCATCAGCATCTGGCTCAAACTGTTCACTTATTTCATCGAGTCTGGCATCAGCTTCAATGAGAGATCCTTTGCAGTCTGACCTCTGACGATCAGTAAGCAAGGCAATAGAACACAGGTGTGGCGTCACTCCCATGGCAAATTCCTCACTAAGGAGGGATCTGAGGGCATGGTTAGCTGACAGGGTGGATATGTGGAAGGTAGCCCTTTTGGTTAACTTCTGTAGATGGAGATGGAATGGAATCAGGCCTGCACCTGCTTTCACTCCACTGGTGGGGGAGGTTCTAAAGGCTCTGATAATCCACAATGCAGCTTTGCACTGCATGGTGTTGAATTGTTTTAGGAGGGCCTTCTTATGGGCCTTCTCGAAGTACCAGAGTCTGAACCCATAGGTTGCTATGGGTACTACACACGCCCTATAGAGGAGTCTCTTCTGCTCAGCAGTGAGGCTTCTCGTAGAATTACCCAGCATGCCCATAGCCTTGACTGTGGACAATGCCTTGGTGGAATAAAATCTCATGTGTTCCTTGAAATTTAGAGCATGATCAAAGTAGAAGCCCAAGTAGCGCCAGTGCTGCTTGGGCTTGAGGGGAGTGTCACCCGTGAAGGGGGCATAGCCCAGATCCAATGGGGGGTTCGTATCTCCATGTTTACATGAGAAGTGAAAAAGCTCTGATTTGGAATGTTCCAAAACTAGAGTGAAGGCTTGGAATAGCCTGAAGATGATGCCATAGGCTTCTTTTAGAACCCTAAGGTTGTCTTCCCAGGTCTTGGCCTGGGCGATGAGAGTCCCATTGTCCACATATGAGAGGAGGGTGGTCTTGAGGTGATTCGCCCTAACATTGAATAATTTCATGAGAGGGGATAGGTACAATGCTGAGAGGATGGGGGACAAGGCAGACCCCTGTCCGACACCCACATCCGCGTCCATCGGGTCTGAAGAGAACTGTCCCCAGCAATAGGAGGTAGCTCTTCCGGTAAGGTAGGAGGCGAAGAAGCACCCCACATTAGGTGGGAAGCCCTGCCTGGAAAGAATAGCCATGAGCATCTCATGGTTCAGTGATGGAAAGAACTGTGCAATGTCAAATGCCACCACGCTAGTCTTGAGACCCCTGACCCACCCAGTATGAACAACATGAGTGAGAAAGAGCCCGGCATCCTCCATTGAGCATTGACAGACTCTGCTGAGTTGGTTTGGGTGAAAAACTCCATACTTCACGGAGTCGAATTGCAGGTGCTTAGATAGCATCTTCTCAATTAGTTTCCCCAGGGTGTTCAGAGGCACAATCGGTCTGAACGCCTTGGGGGTCAAGTAGGAGGGTTTCCCAGGTTTCGGAATAATCATGGAAACCAATTCCTTGAAGTGCTTTGGCCAGTGTCCCACACTTAGGCAGGCATTAGCTAATGCAATGAAAATGTTGTGGCATTTCTCCACCACGGCCATTTCTTTCAGGTGGAACCATGACACATGGTCTGGTCCTGGGGCAGAAGAATTCGAACAGGAGGAGAGGCACTCCTCCATTTTGAGTTTGGAGAATGGGAGCCAGTCCCTTGGTGGGAGAGGGGGAACAGCATCCAAAACGGTGGTATCGCACATGTGGTCATTTGCTGTGTTGTACATGCCATGGAGGGCTCCCCAAAGGGAAGGGAGGTCATGACAGGGGTTGCCATTGTAAGAGATGGCTTCGACTGCTGGTAATTTGTGCTGTTTGACCCATTCCATCAGGTCCCACAGGCGCTTGTTGGTGGTAGCAATCTCCGATATTTTCTCATCAAAGAAGTACCATTTGGCTGCCTTAGTGGCTCTCCTGAACTCAGCCCAATCTTCTGGGTCCTGGCTGGTCTGGTGGCAATCAAGTGCGGCTTGGCAGGCTCCATTCCACCACAGCTTGGAGCATGCAAGAACATTGACCTCCTTGGCACAGTGATCCCATGCCATGGAAAAGACATTGGCAACCGCAGCAACGGCTGTCTCTATCTGGTCTGGGGAGTCTAGTGGGGCCCCTTCAAGGGCCTCAATCCCTTCAATGCAGAGCATGAGGAACTCTTCCTCTTCCTCGGAATCCCAAGGAATTGCTCGCTTCTTACCCCCAAGGGAGACTCTCTCGATTGGTAGGTTGATAAGAAGGGGGGCATGGTCCGACGGCCCCCTTTGTGATGGTTCAATTCGGTGGTGAAGGAGAAGAGCCTCTGAGATTGGGACAAACACCAGATCGATAACCGATGGTCGATCGGATGTATTAAAAGGGAACCTAGTAGGTCCTGGGGTTACAGGGGTTGACAGGTCTAACCCGAGGTTGGAGGCTGTGTCCAGTAACAGCTGAGCCATGTAAGGGTGCAGGAGCAGTGATTGGTCCCACACTTTAGAGTGGAGATTAAAATCTCCTCCCATGTAATTCATTGGGGGAAGGGTGTCAGTGATCTCTGAGAGGTACCTGACTGCTGTTTTCTCATCATCTGAATAGACATTTAGCATGTGTATGGGCCGCTCCCTTTGAAAGAGAGTGACCATCATGACATCATTGTGCTCCACTAAGTCTGTGCGAAGTGAGGGCCTAAGTTTGCTTAGCCTGTTATGGACATATGCCATAACTCTGGGCCTAGAATCCTTTTCAGGTTGCTTAACAAAGCATATCTATTCGGGGTGCTTCAGTGAGCCAATAATGTCATCCCCTTCCTTGTTCTTAGTAGAAGGGGCCTTATGAATTTGTCTCCAAGGGGGGTTCCTGCAAGAAAATTATATCAAAATCGTTTTTACAAGATTTGAGCACAGTGTCCACCAGAATGTAGCTATGATTTACATTCTGTGAGTAAATACGGACAGAATCGACTACTTTCATTGCTGAAAGAGATGCTCAGCACTGGAGAACCTAGGGGAGTGGGAAATACATTCACGCACCTCAGCATATTTCCTCTTGATCCACTCCGCATTAAAGCAGTGTGTCCAAAAGGGGCATTTTCTGGAATCTGTATTGTGCTTCCCCTTGCAATTGGGGCAAGCAAAGGTATTCTCGGCATGAGGGCAGGGAAAATCTGCCCTCGTGGGAGCGATCAGAGGATTGGCCTTGGGGTTCCCCTTGCAGGGGCTGCAAAGCAGGCGATGATTCTCTCGTTTGTGAGGACCAGAACAGACAGGGCAGGTGTGACCCTCCCTCCGGCAGGTAGTAGTGGGGTGCCCCCAGCACCAGCAGCGCTGACACAGGGGGACACCTGGGTTGGCCTTCGCCCCAAGAATGCAGCAAGCCTGGCCAAGGATAAGAATAGTGCACCCAGACAAGAACTGAGCTTTGGTCCCCTTTTGGGAGTCCCAGATCTCGAACCAGACAGTGCAACTGTCTGATGTGGGGGATGTGCGCTAAACCCTGAGTTTCTCAGCTAGGGAGAAGTGATCTGCATAAGGCAATTGCCTCATGGCAGTCTCGATGTGGTCTGCGTTTGTGGGGGCTGATCCCCGTGGAGATAGGGAACTCCAATGATCTTTAGATATGACTTGGAGTGAGGGATATCAGCATCCCCCCAGGAACCCGGGCCGAATACTGAAGGGAGCTTTGCATGGACCACTTTGAGGTTGTCCATGCTGGGAACATTGTTGGTGGGCACAATGAAACCACTGTAGCCCATTCTGATAGATTCACCTCTAAGCTTAGACCTAGAGGCAATGAGAGCAGTGTTGACTGCTTGCAAGAGCCATGGGGGGTCCACATCGCAGGGGGCCTTGTCAACTGAAATAATTATTTGGCGCCTAGTGGGGCCAGTGGTAGTAGTGCTGGGCTTTTTGGGGGCCTGGCGAGTGGAAGAGCCTCCAGCTTGTCTTTCGAGTTGGACAAGCTTTTGAGGGGGTAAGGAGGGGAAAGTCCTGGCTAAGTTGACCAGGGCAGTTGCCTTCAACAGAGGGGCCGTGGAGACCTGGGCGTAGTTCCCAGGTTTCATGGCTTTGTTGACAGGAGGGGGGGGGCCTCTAAGGACGCCCTTCCCCTTGGAGGGGGGGGTAGGAAGGGGGCATGAACCTTGTGGTCACGGCCTTGGGTCTGTTGAGGGGACCGGCGGGTCAACCCTCATGGGAACTGCTCCCTCCATCTGAGGAGGAGACAATGGGGGGAGGGGGGAGTGTCGCCTAGGTCCATGCGCCCTGGCAACGTCTGCGATGGCATCTCCTACTGTATAGGAGGAGCCCGAGCGTGTCTGGATGTTGACCCATCCAGAGTCCACGAGAGTTTGGACGAGAGTGGCCATGGTTCTGGCCACCTCAAACGCTGTATCGCCCACTGGGAGGGCGGATGAATTTTGAAGCAGCCAAGATTTGACTGTTTCGATGGAGGCCGCCACTGCTTCTGCATCCTCTGTGACACTTTGCATAGTGCCAAGCACCTCGAGAGGGACAGGGGTGGGAGTAGGGTCCTGGTCCATAGAACCAGGAGTGGGAGAGGCCTGGCAAGAGCTGCCAGCCTAAGAAGGAGTCCTTTGGGCACGAGGGGTCCTGGATGGAGACAAAGCCCTCAATTGTGAGGGCACGACAGAGGCGTAGCGAGATCGAATGTCGCTGGCTTGGGGAGGGGTAAATGGGGCATCTTCATCTTCACCCCAGTCAAGGGATAGGGCAGGTGACTGCTGGGAGTGTGCTGGATTCTCAGAGGTAGGGCGGCGACTAGGAGGGGGTCCCCCCAGCCAACCAATGCCCCTGCCCCTCGCGGAGCTGGGTTGTTCTGACATATAGTCGATGGATATCTTGTCCGGCTTGTTGCCAGACGACCTTCAGATGTTTGGATGACGAGATGAGCAGCGAGTAGATGTGTTGCCAAAAGAGGAAGGTGGTGGTATCAGGTCAAGAAGCATTGTGCTCTGGATTTGTCCTGTAGAGGTTAGCTGGGAATTGACCCATTTGTCTGGCCCTAGGACTGGGGGCTTGGGGCAGTGCAGGAGGACAGAGTGGAGGGGGAGTACCTTGTCTGGCAGTGCTCATGCACTGCCCCTTCCCTGCACACACTACCCCTCAGGATGCATGTGCATGTTGGTTGGTGGTACCTTAAGCTGCATTTCCTTTTCTTCTAATGTAGTGTACATTATTTGTATGTGTATTATGACCAGGCTGCAATCAAGTCCTGGAATATAAATTGTTGAACAAAAAAAAACAATAATAATAATTGGAGTAGTTCTTAGTGTCCTAAGGTGTTTAAGACATTTAGGAGCCTTGGGTGACACTGATGCCAAGTTGTTGCTAAGTTACTGCTGGAATGCAGTCCAACTTGTTCCTATCCTCTGGTAGAAGACCAGAAGCACTTTTTGGAGTCTGGGGAGACTCTGGAGTAATCAAAGTAATTTCAAAGGGCTTTAAATGATGGTTTACATCACTCCCCTCATCTGCTAGAGGTAGGACAGTCTCAGGAGGCTGAGGGAGTGAAGGAAAAGAGGTGGAAGAGGTGGAGGATTCTGGAGAAGGTGAAGGGCCAACAAATGAAAGTATAGTATTTATTTTTGCTCTAGAGAGACCAGATAAGTACCTCTCATTGAAATCTGCTCATTTTGAAATCATGGCCTTTTTGATAGTTGGGTTATAGAACTTCAAGCCTTTGTAGCCAGGGGGATAACTAATAAAACATATTTTTCAAAGTGAGGCTGCAGAGAATTGCATTTATTTTATTGAATATGCACATAGGCAGTGCACCTCCATACTCTGAAGTGAAAAATGTCCAGTTTTTGCTTGTAAAAGGCTTCAAAAGGTGCAGTGTCTAGTAGGGATGAAATAAGAAGTCTATTCCACACATGGACTATGAAAGCAAGACATTCCCCCCAAAGGAAGCTGGTAAACTGGACTTAGAGAGCATAGCTGTAATTCTTTCACCCATAGTCCTATGGGCCCTCTCAGCTAAACCATTCTGCTGGGGCCTATTTCACACAGAATACCTCCTCTTGATGCCACACTGCTTCATGAATTTCAGGAAGGCAAGCATTCATTAAAGATCTACAGAGGACACCAGGCTGTTCCTTACCCATATCATGAGAGCAGGCTGGGTTAAGAGTCTCAAGACAAGCATGGTAGCTTTTGACATTGTGCAATTCTTTCCATTTTTGAACCATAACATGCTTATGGCCATACTTGCTAAGCAGGGCTTCCCACCAAATGAGGGGCACTTCTTTGCTTCTTACCTTATGGAGAGAGTTACCTTCTATCTTTAGGGGTAGTTCTCCACATAGTCAACCTACATCATACCAAGTGACACAGTCCAGCAAACACATACAACATGATGACTGAGACAGCAGCAGTGGGCCTGGTGACCCTACTGCAGGACTTCACAGGGCATGCTGGCATCACATTCTGGCACTTGGGATCTGGCTGGATTAGGACTGACTTGGCAGACTCAGGTAGGAGAGTGAGGAGGATCAGACAGATGAAAGGGATATTTGTAAAACAACAAGATAACAAAATATATGGTGCTTCATATTGTTTGCTTCATATTATTCTGTCTCCATTGCATAGAAATCTGGCCCCATGTAACTGTCAAAATCTGCCACAGTGTAGGGCCATGGTTCCCCTGATGTGCTGGAGGGACTGGCTGTTGCATCTTCATCAGAGTTCTCCATGATGGGTACAGCATGACAAGTATCTGCTGCAGATGGAATGAACTGACTATGATGGTGATCTGTCAATTTTTATGTTAGAAGAAACTGAGGATACAAGGAGGAAGACTTAGACATACTGGCATTTGGTGCATTGTCATTGGAGTCAGTGGAGCTTTCATCATCAGACAACATACTAAGGAGCACTTTGTGAGCAAGTGAGGCTAAGACCATGAGTTCAAATGGAAGAAATGTAGTGAGGGAGACAATGCACCAGCAGTCAGCAAGTTTGTCCTTGACCCAGCAGGGGAGCTTTCTTCATCAGATGACATATTCAGGAGTGCCTGGTGGATGCCTGTCCAATTAGGACCATGAGTCCAAAAAGAAGAGATGTAGTGAGGGAGATAATGCACCAGCAGTCAGTGGGTTGTTGCTTGACTCAGCAGGGGAGCTTTGTTCATCAGATGACATATTCAGGAGTGCCTGGTGGGTGCCTGTGAGAGTATGAGGTTAAATGAAGGACAATAGGTGACAGAGAAGATGTACCAGCAGTTGGTGAACTGCTGACTGAGCCTGCATGGGAACTTTGTTCATCAGATGACATGTTGAGCAGTGCCTGGTGGATGTCAGTGGCTAGGAGAATAAGTTCAGCTGGGAAGAGAATGTGCAACAGAGAGGGCACACCAGCAGCTGGTGAATCATGGCTTGACCCAGGATGGGAACTTTGTTCATTGGATGATATATCATGGAGTGCATGGTGAATGCTGACTACTAGAATTGTACTTTAGATGGAAAACAGTATAGAGTGGAGATGACCTACTGGCAGCTGTTGATGCAGGAGAGGAGGTATTATCATCTGAGGACATTTCTAATAATGCCTGGTGGATGCCTGTAGCAGAAGGGGATGAGAGGTCACTGGAGGAGCTGGGAGGCAGGGATGAGGTATCAAGGTTGGCATTGATGGCAGTGAATTTCTTGATGGGTGGATCTGAGGAAGACAAAGATTGACTTTTATTGGATGTCTGAAGAGCAGCAAGGACAGCTGATGGAGAAATGACCAAAGACTGACTGGAACCAGCAATAAGGACTTGGGCACCAGCACCAGAACCAGCAGTAGGAGGAAGTGCAGTGCTATGGACACTTCAGCTCCTACATCCTCTTCTCTATCTGCCTTGTCCTCTTATCTAGTTTTCAATTTTTCTTCTACTGACATTCTATCTTCTTGAGTCCTCCCTTGTGGAGAAGTCTTATCTTCAGACACTGAATCATATGCTTTACACCTCAGTTTATTTTCGTCCATTTCATTTGCATCTTCTCTTAAGTGTAATCGTATCATAGTCTTTACTGACTCTATTGCTTCAGCCAAAAGGCTTCTTTCTTATGGCCCTCATAGTGCCCATCCAGACTCCATCAGGCTTGCCCCACTCCTTCATGACTGGCTATCCTCTTCCCCCCTCAACCAGATTGATTTCTGGTATATCCCTTCTGTGGCAAAGTGGTCTGTTCATCACCAAGCACACTGTCTTGCCACATCATTATGCATTCATAACAACAAGTGCCTTCCCTTCTGCACATTGCTTGGCTATGTTCGAAAACACTACACTGACAAGTGCCTATCCAAGTGGAATGACTCCATGTCTACACCCAGCTACCACAGCCACAACTGGTTGCCACTTCATTCCATGGATTTGGCCCCCATCAAACCGACATACGCCAATGGTGGCTCATGGCTGAAATATTCCATGGGTGCAGACGTCAATTTATGTGCACAATTCACAAGATGTGTTACAAATCATGCACCTATTGGTGCCTTCAGAGAGTGCTTCTTCCCAGGGCATTACATCAATACATGCATGTGCAATGGCGAAATGCTCAAAACCTGTGACCACATCCTTCACAATTGTCCCAAATATCATCGCCCCTACAGAGACCAGAACAATATGTTCTGGCTCCAAAACTTCCTCTCAGACAATCCAACTGCCTTCACCTTTGCCAACCAAATTCCTCAAGGGCCAATCACCCTTGAACAATTCAACACACACCATCTCTCAAGACAAGAGTGGCTTTGCCTTCATGGAGCTCCAGATGTACATTGAGGACCATTCTCTCTCTTTCACTTCTTGTACTATACCTAGATAGCTTGCCTCATAGCTAGCTCCACTATTCCTCATCTCTTCTTTTTTGAGTCTGTGTTTCCTTTTTCTCTTTCTTTTAGTTTTGGTCTTGGGACTGCTATCATGCACCCTTTTGTAGTAGCTAGTCTATTGC
>JAEUWS010001148.1:0-12352 GCA_018524945.1 Podaxis sp. C-F-92630
ACCCCAGGCGCATTAAGCGCCAGGAGGATGGTGGTGGGAAGAGATCAAGAGCCGTCCACGTGATTCCAGACCACTTCAACATTCTCAGCACACGAATGCTCGCCTAGAGTTAGGTATGTACTTCACATGTTGTCGATAACAAACACTCATAATCCTCACAGGAACACGTGGAACCAACCCATGCCACCAGCTACATACAAGGGAGAATGTCTTCTTTGCGAGAGCCGTACTTAGACTTTATTTCATTGTGTTCTGATAGCTCACCATTCTGTAGTGCGGTGGGTAGATCGCCTTCCTGGTTGTCGCCCAGTATTCGTCGTCACCCATGTCGGAAGAAGTTGAAAAGGAGCTCAGGAGGGAGGTAGGAAACAGATTTAAGTTCCAGGCACGTTCCTCGCCTTGTGCAGTGCCCAACCACTAATAGATGCAGCACCCAGAGACTTTCCATCCTTTTGATCATAATTACGATGGCGTACTTGTCACTCAGCCTTCAGTGGAAGCCCGGGCTTCCGCTCGGAGTGAGGATCCTCGCTGGGTGAGCCCTTCGTTCTTTTGCGCTTCTATTACATCTAAAAACACCCCATCCACTAGCCATTCCATCCTTATTCCCCTGCATCGATAACGTTCCGCACCAGACCACTTAACCTAAATTTCTTACATACTTCCTTTGCTTTTGGGCCATGCCTTACCATCCTCTCAATCAGCATTGAAGGTCTGTTCCTCGTCGCATATTCCGCGGTGCTCCTTGGTTGGGTTATTTCAGAGAAAACGGTCAAGTATCCAGAGATCGTGGACCTGACTCTGCCAATGAAGATGGTGACGGTTAAGGGGAAAGTGGATCACATACGGAGTGAGGGATGCTGGATACGTGTTCGATATGGCCCTATAGGGCTTGCACTTAGGTTTTTGTTTTTCGTATATCTCGGCTTTTTCGGGATTAGAAAGTGAGTAGTCATCGTATCTCGTTGGGAATTTGACCGATTTGACACTTATGGGTAGTATGGCATCAATATCGTGAGTTTACCACCGAGCTTGCTCATACCGTTTTGATGCTGATCAACGAGCACAGGTCGCTTTATCTGGAACCTGTATACCGTCTTATACCTATATTTAGTCCCTTCTTCAATGACAACTCTTCTGGTACATTCGCCTTGTCAGTTAACATGACCACTGACACTGAATTAAAGTCGTACAAGCTGCTTGCACCATACGTAATGCTGTCTATCATCTTCGCATACCTCAAGCGCGTCCTTCGACTTCCGCCATTTTCGCTCCTCCTCGTACCAATGCGCATAAGCGATGATGCGTTCACATTTCCTCGCGCTATAGCTCAACACGCTTTCCACATCTAACTCCTTGTCGCGCGTTTCAGTGATGACATTGATATTCTTCAATCGAGTCCGTGATACTGGGTCTCAGTTGCATATCGGGGAATCAACAGCCCTTGTGATGGGTTCGTTGTCATTCCTATTTTCAGCTGGGATGAGTGCTTTGGGAGAGTGTTTGATGAAGAACATGGTGGAGGCGCGATTTGAGAAGGCTGTCGTCATTCCGGAAAGTATATCATAGAAATGAAAGAAGGTGGAGAAGGGGAACCTAATACGGTGAATGGTGTCGTAAAGGGCTTGAAAGTAGGGTGACGTTAGAAACTACTATCTCCGAGGTGTCTGGTCGTCATGTCTGGTCAACGTCAAAGCCCCCGGAATGGGCTGAATAGGGCAGTGTAGATAATGGTCAAGTACTCACTCTTCGTTCAAGTGTGCCTATTTCCCCGGCTACGGCTGAGAGCTGATCCAGATCTTGGAGCCGTGGAGCCTAAGCCACTTGAGTGAGAGTGTCCGCCACCATCCTAGCGTCACTGATAAGTATTCATCAGACAGAATCAATTCGAATTGTGGCATTACTACATTAACATTGTCGCAAAACAAAATGAAGCCGCCAAATACATTGTGGCCTGTATTGAAAAAGAACAACTAAGGCACTAGGTGAAGAGGGGGGAAGAGGGGGGTTGAATTGTCTGGGCCGGGTCGGGAGAGCACTTGGAATAACTAAAAAAACTCGTAAAGGACAAAATAGGTAAGAACAAACTGCGGCAGAGTGCATACTAGCGATTGTGTAAACTGTAACAGGCGAGAACGTGTAAGTCCTCAATTGATGATGCACAACA
Source organism: Podaxis sp. C-F-92630 (assembly GCA_018524945.1). Lineage (NCBI taxonomy): Eukaryota > Fungi > Basidiomycota > Agaricomycetes > Agaricales > Agaricaceae > Podaxis > Podaxis sp. C-F-92630. The sequence goes on from JAEUWS010001148.1 coordinate 2,168, forward strand.
GATATATTACTTGTAGCGGGCGAGAACGTGCAAATACAGGCTAGTGAGTAATTGGCTTGGAAATGGAAATAACGAACACGTACATCCTCGGTTGATGGTACACAACTGAGGAGAAGAGGAAAAGGAAGTGAAATATACTACTACTGGAAAAGAAAGTGATCATGAGACGTTAATCACAGTCTATGTCCAACAGACTGAGTATATTAAGACAACCGTCAGGCAGTAGCATGACCACAACTTGTGCAACAAAGAGCCATACTGCGATCATGTCAGTTTCTGACTCTGTGTGGTTGCGGGATACAATAAGTTCCACCCATAAAATAAGAGGCCATGTACCAAACACCACCAATACCGATCCCAATAAAACTGCAGGGTATTTGGCCCACCATTTAGCCCACCACTCCGAAGGATCAATGTCGTCCGACGTCGAACCAATGACTATGCCCCCAACGATCGCACCAACAACACAACCAACGGCAAAGAGTGTATCACCGATTTGCCAAACCAGGAAGAACGTGTGCCAGTTTCGATTCAGGGTTCTCCATCCGAAGAAGAAGAATTGGTATACGCCATAGCCTTCGGGCATGTTTGTGGCCCAACTCACCCAGGCTGCCGCGGTATTAAGTACCATTAAGCCAGCCGTACCAAGCCCTACGAGGACGCCCATGTAAACGTTGCCGGATGAGATCCCTCCCATGTATGTGATGGAATAAATGAGATTGAAGTGAATGGGCAAGAGGGATAATGCATGCAGCTGCTTTTGTTTGGCTGCGGTGTACCAGACATATTGATTGTACCAATTGTAGGCGAGGAACCCAAGGTTGGTTGGCGAGTCGCTGCCTAGACCAGAAAGGAATTGTGCTGGAGTAAACATGAGACTGGCATACAATAGCCATCGGTTCGTGAGGCTGAACCCTGGTATGACTTGAACCATTTTCTGCTGCGGAATAAGATCGAGGAGACAACGGCGAGAGTGGAGAAGGTGATGGCAGGGAAGATCACGATATCGGATGATGGAAGTCGACAACAAACGTTAAGAGGGACCTGGATAAGTTGATACTCATTGATAATGGGGGATAACAATGAACTTTGAACCTTACAAGGCAGGCGGTGAAAAATAGCGACAACGAACTGGACGCTAAGACTAGCAACCACCAATATTATGAGAGGGGAATAATGATGTGGATAATAACGTAGACGAGGAGAAAGCTGTCGGAGGAATGACGCGCCACGCGTCAAGGCGAGACAACAAGGAGAGCTCAAAGGGAACAAATTTAAGAAGGTTTGACAAAGTCTGTTTTATACCTCCAGCATACCAGGGGGCCTCAAGGTTTGCACCGGGCAGACGAGGCAGTGTGATGCATGTCGGTTTGCAATCGTGCTTACCTGAGAAGTTCTAGAACTGGGGAACACATTCTTTCAGGCTGAAGCGACGTAAATATAACAAGTGCCACATTAACTAGCTGACCGTCGCATACTACATTATGCAGCTTCCAGCAAAATTCAAGGCGCATAAGTATAACTCAACTGGAAATGGTCCCTATAACGGTATTGCCCCTGGTGTCAGTATGGTTGTGCGGCCGCACTGCTGTACGTTTACACCTCAAGCTATTTATCATTGAAATGAGCCTAAACTATACTATTCTGTGGAGGATTTGATCTTTACGCGAAATGCATTGCATTTCATTGCCTCTTACTGTACTACGGTATTGCCTGCCATCAATGATCAGCTGCTAACACCACGCCCATACTCGGGCGTTGCCCTCTCCATCAACTACCACTCCAAATGGTATGGTTTGATCACAGCACTCTATGTGCCATCCGCCGTCGTGGCCCAGAAGGGTAGCCAACATACCATGTGTACGGAAGCCAGGTGGGACATGGTCCAACTTTGATCGACAACTTGCCTTATATGACAGTACGACTGGGGTCCTGGGACCGCGTGACACCATCTGTGCCCCCCCCTCACATATTTTACTGTTATGGTAGATGTAGGGGTCAATATTCTTCCATATGTATATCTCATTTGGGAGAATTCCAAGGCAATACAAACTCGGGATGTATGGGCCCCTCAGACACACCTCTCATTTCGACTACAAGCACAAAGCCAAAGGATCTGAGGCTTCCAGCTCGAGTTGTTCATGAAAGCCAGCAGAGTGGTCTTGATGTTCTGGGGTACCACAATTGTCCAAGCATGGCCAGAACTCCTTCGCAATGGGAGATCGAGGCACTGAATATATAGCCTCTATTCATCAATTTAAAGCCTCAAATGACAGTCCAGACTAGGACTCCATCTGAGCGCATTGGTGTACATGGTGGTCAGAGCACGGCGAACAGCATAAGTAATAGCACCTGTGCTGATATGAGGAATAGCTCCAGTAGTCATGGTAGCTATTAAAATGGAGCTGTAACTACAACAAAAATCAATGAACAGTATCCCTTGTCTTCTCTATTCTCCCCTTCTCAGTTCTCTCTCATCATTTGCCTCTCATGGACCTCACTCACCTCCACTTCATTGCACCTCTTAGAGCCCCAGCAGCGTCTAACATCACCCTGTATATGTTGAGGTCCCAGGTTTGCCTCCATCCCCTTTTTTTGAATCTACCTTGCCTACTTAATCACCTCTTTGGTTGGCATGCTTCACACATTTAGTCTTTACCTTAGTGGCAAAAATCTGTCAAATCTGACACACCTACATACTTATTGTGTTTGAAGTATGTTATATTGACTTTTGTCATGTTGAGTGACATTGTGAGAGAGCAATGGTGGGGGGACTGGGACCTGATCAGTAAATATTGATGAAGTTGGACCATGTCCCACCTGGCTTCCATACATGTGCCTCTCACTAGTCTTTCTGAGTCGCATGTGATGACAGTTATTGCAAAGGCCGCCAGTGTCTGCCAACAGCTGCCCTGAATGGGCTTAGTACTGGGTCTCAGTTCTATATGAGCCTGAGCTGAGTATGCTTTGCTCCTCATTACTAGCAATAATATTCTACTGGAAGCCAATCTGAAGCATTTAGAAAAACAAATCCAAATTCTAAATGTATGAAAATGGGGCCAAGGGTCCTCAGTTGATCAAGCCAACCCCCAAATCAAGTGCCCTTTGAGCCAGATCTTGAAACTGACCCTGTTCTAAACCTCTCATTCAGAAGAGGCCCCTACCCCAGCCCAACCTTCCTTCTAGACCAAACGACACATTCTAAATGTTGTTTTTCATGTCCTGATGCCTCATGTGCTTCTTCTCACCTCCCATCTAATCTCCATCATCATCATTAGCATTGCCATTGCCTGACCTGCACTGATCTCAACCAAGGCTCAGTGGAGAGAAAATGGGTGTGAGATACTCCATGGCAAGCACAGCTTTCTCATGTTTCCTTAGCAACATACAGCATGAATGCCACTACAGAGAGTATAGCTTCTTTGTTCCTTCATTAGGATAATAAATAAGCTTTCATTCTCCACTCTACATTAAGCTATGGACTTGGAGGTAAGAAACAAGGTTACAATGTCACTAACCTATGCACTCTAGCTACCTAATGCTCTTGCAGGAATAAAAGCATAGCCACAGCCCCTCACCTGCTCTCTTGGAAATGTTTCCTTGAGGATTCTTTGCCTTGACCTTTACCTATACCTTTGTGCAGTGTCACTCTTCATCTTATGTTCCAAAAGCCTCTTGAACACAGCACCACTCTCAGCACTCATTCACTTACATCCCCAAGAATGATTCATAGTATACCTTGTTGTCTCTAGCTCCCTGTCTCCCTATGTTAATTCAGCTACAACAATATTCTTTAATTGTGAATGGATGTGGTGCCTGCAGAATGAAGACTGTATTACCATCCCACTAAGGCAGAGTGTGCAGGATCTGCTCTCCTGCTTTGGGCATCCAGGGCCACTCCATCAGTATTTGCAACGTGTTTACATATGTAATCAACACATATCCTTTCTTTTTTTTTTTTAAATTCCAATTTTATTGCAATAGACTAGCTACTACAAGTGGGCATGCATTAGCAGTCCCAGATGTGTCCTTTCTTCCTGGCACCATTTTGTGACAGGCCATTTTCGTCGACAACATGAGTTTGCTTCATGGTAGACATGTTCAGCCATCAATGCATTGTGGTGGTGCTTGGTTCTCTGGCTGTGTACTGTGTATGCTCTGGTATGCCATACGTGGGAATTTGGGTTGGTGAATCACTCAGTCATGAGGAATCTTACAAGCCTGGCATTCAAGATCATCCCATCCTTGCTCATCCCTCACAAAACCAAGGTGATAACCAAGTCTCTCCCTTGTGACATCATGTGTCTGTACCAAAAATGCGTGAACTAAGTCTTGCAGATGTTCAAGGGTGGTGACCCTGTCAAACATCTGGGATTGATGCTACTTTAATGGCTCAAGATAGGGGTTAAAATTCACTGAACTCAGTCAAGAGAACTATCTTTTATGTTCAAATCATCCATATTACTTCCTATGACTTCTAATTGGTATCTTGAAGTGAACCACCCAAAGTACTTGTTCCATGATAAGTGGGGGTTAATGCCATTTTTGATCCCAAACATGCATGCCACCTCATACATCCATGCCCTTGTGACATTTTCCACTGTGTATCCTCCACCACCTAGTAGAGCAAGCAGTAGATTCTGTTTCCAGAGAAACTGTATGCAGTGTGCATGCCCATTCATCATTATTCATTATTATGTTGAAACACCCCAGTTTATCTCCCATTAATGGGTTGGCACCACATTGGAGTACAACTTTGGAGGGTTGGAATACATCAAGAATCTTTGCAATCACCTAGAGTTCCTCAGAATCATACATCTTTGACATTTAACAAAGCAGGAGCAGTATCAAACAGACTTACAGGTTTGAATACACTCCTGAAGGATTCGTCCATGATTCTATCCTCCAGCTGTACATTGACCACATACTTCTTTCCTTTCCTCCTGCACTTGTCCTCCTGCATCCCAGTACCAGGGAAATACTCACAAAATTCATGAAAACTGCACATCATGACTCTGTTGGTAGTGTGGAAGGCTTCTTCAACACCATTGCCATGGTGGCAGTCAATATCAATGTAGAGGATGCAGGGGGTAAGAGCAGAGGAGTTCGAAGATACAGAGAATGATGTCATTGATATAGCAGAAGTCAAATGCTTCTCGCTTTTTGGCATGGTGTGGGCCACTGGCCCAGTCAATGGCAATATCAGCAGCACTGAAAGCTATTCGTTGAGCAGCACCTGTGTTTGCAGCTAGGTGAGTGGTGTTGGTTAGGGTAAGATTGGCACACACAGATTGAGCCTCCTGCTGATATTGACAGAACCTGAATATCCTTTGAACGCTGAGTTATCATCTCCTACTACAACTAGAAAGCCTCATGAAGTATGAGCTAGGTGGAAGAGAAAGACAAAAGGCTTAACATGAGCCAAGCATTGAAGTTGAAATGATAATTTCTTTATGACTTCAGTTTTTTGGTCACCCATGTTTGTCTAGACCTTGCTCCTCAAAGAAGTGGTCAAGTGCTTTGCAGTCATGCACTAGTCATCCAGGTAGCCATTCATTTTCTTCTTCCAGGAAGCCTTCCCATTTGACAAGATAGCTGTACCCTCTTCCTACCTTCTTGTGGTCTAATATGCACTCGATCACAGCCTCTCCTTCCTCATTCAACTCTGGTCTAGCTGGCTTCTCAAACCATTGTGCCTCATCTTCAATCCATGGTTGTACCAATGATGTGTGAAACATCTCTAATGCCTTGGGTTGCCCACATTTTGGAATTTCTAGAGTCACCATGCTATGACATTCATCAATTTCCTGCACTATATAGGGTCCCTCAAACTAAGGCATCAATTTTGTTGCATGGTTTTCACCTTTTGACTGGAACTCTTTTTGTCTGTTCTCTGTTGACAGTTTTACATGTGTCCCCACCTGAAATGGGAACTGTGAGCAATCACACTCCTTATTGGCTTGGAATGCCTGCAATACTTTGTGTTGTAACAAAGAGTCACATGCTTCTGACTCAATCATCTGAATACATTGTATCAGATCTTCAGGTTTCTCAGTTGTCTGGTCCACCTTGCTGTCAACTAATGGTGGAATCACTCTAGGAGACACTCCAAACCATAATTGGAACCCCGAGAAACCAGTCAAAGCATTCACTGTGTTCATCATTGTGAACTGTATTGTCAGTAGGGCCTGGGTGTTATGGAACCACCTGTTTGACCTCTGCCCCACCCTCTGCCCAAAGTCATTGTTAACACCATCCTGTGAGAATTAGGACTCCCCAGTAGTGCCTGCAACTCTATTCCCACTCAGACACTCAACAACATCCTTACTCAATAACCTGCTCTACAAGCTCAAGCAGCCTATCAGAACACTGCCTTCACCAACAGAAGACTTCCTGGTCACACATCATATTTCTCCACCAACTGGCCCATGCCTGGTCCCCTTATCTATTTGTCTGACCAAACAATGACTGACATAATCTGCATTGCCTGGGAGAATGCCCCCTTCACACATGTCTTTGACTCAGCAGGATGCTATCAAGAAACTATTCATAACAACTTCAACATCTCATGGGCCCATGGATGGAAGATGTTGCCATATGCAGGAGAACCACTCATATTCATCCACCCCTACATGTCATACCTGCCAGAAGTCATACCTATCATTATCAAATATGAAGTCCAATGAGGGCTCTACTTCTGAGAAGCACAAGTCTACTGCTATGATCCACAGTCCAGAGAACCACCTTCCATTCCCCCATCATGAATGCAGCTGCCACCACTCTACACTATCAACTCAAATGTTCCACCACTCAGCAATGCACCACCTGCTGACTCAGGACCAACTAACAATAACACTAACAATAATCCTGCAGCATATGAGAACATTCCTATCAGCAAACCACCCCCATACCCACAGCCAATCTATGTCATTGCACCTGACTCGTCATCATCATCATCATCACCTTCTCCCCATCACAGCCCACCCATTGAATCAGACTCATCTGATTCTCCACTCATTGGGAACTTCACCATTCCTCACTCGACTTCCTCACTGCCAACCATGGACTCCATGGACTCCTCACATGTCCATTACAAAGATGATATGGACTTATAAAGATATGTGACTACCTGCTCACCAATCAGACTCTTAGCAATAGCACCTGCCTTGTGAACTCTCCACTAGCTAGTTTCCTCTTTAGTACTACTCTCTATTCTCATCTTGATCCTCATTACTATAGTTAGTTTCTTCCTGACTCAGACTTCCTTTATCTGTAGCTTCTGATCCACAGTTTCATAGTTACCAGACTCTATTAAGTAAACCCTGCTATGTCATCACCAAAATGCCTCATCCCTAGTCAGTAGTTAGTTTTCCTCTTTTGGACTTATCTTGATTAGGAAGTTAGTTGCCATATAAATAGCTGAACTGTACAGTAGGAAAGTGCAAGCTTTTTATATTCTCAGGAATTATCTTTCAGCATTAATTTGCAAACTCTCTCTTCTAAGCTAGTTGGGCCTCTAGTCTGACAGAGTGGAAGATAATTCTGATGTTAACTCTCAATCAGTGTGGTAGTAACTCATCTATTGGTCATTTACTTGACTGATAGAGAGTTGACCTCTGGTGTCACTTAATTGGACACTTACCTCACCACCCTCTTACCAAGATCCTTCTTGCTAGGCCTTAGGACTTCTGAACCATCTAGTGAGATAGCTGCCCCCTAGCAGTGCTAGGTGACCAGTGATAAGGACCATCATTAACACTGGGCCTAATTCTTCTGTGTCCTATCAACATGGAACCAGAGACACTGGTTTAGTGTCTTATTGGTATGTTCACTAGATCCATCTATCTCTGGGTGAAATGCTGTTGACATTTTCAGTTTTGTTCCTGTTAGTTCATGTAACAACTTCCAAAATGATGAGCGAAAAATTTTGTCTCAATCTGATACAATTTCTGTAGGAAGACTGTTTTTGCAATACCAATGTTCAAAAAACAGTTTCACTATATCTGCTGCTGTTGCTGTTTGGGTAGTGGGGATCAACTGAATATCTGCCCCCAGTTGATCTGTAATGGTGAGTATTGTATCATACCCTCCATCTTCTGGTAATGGCCCTACGAAATCCATTGCAACCACTTGGAAACAGTGGTCTGGCACTGGTAGAGGATGCAGTGGTCCAATTGGTTTCTTAGTTGATGACTTCATGTGCTGACATTTCTCACAGCTTGGTACATATGACCTTTCTAGGTCTGTCCTCATCCCTGGCCAGTAGAATGATTGATGAATGGCTTCATATGACTTGTTGAAACCAAAATGTCCTAGACTGTCATGTGCTAGTGCAAATATTGTCTCCCATACATTGCCAGTTTGTGGAATTACTAGTCAGTCTTCAAAGAACATCAACCCTTCTCACATCACTATCCCTGGTGTATCTTTATGTGTAGTTAACAGTTTCAAACACCAAGCATCTTCTTTGTATCTGGTGAGGATGGCTGCTTGTAGTTCATCATCTGCAGTAATTGACATCTGTGTTGGCTGCTCTTCCTCATCTATTGCTGCAATCTGTTTTGCCCAATTTGCCTGACTACTTCTTTTGTGGTCCAATACTGTACATACTGCAACCTCTAATTCATCTAGGTGGTTGCATGGTGACATGTGAAAGGTGTCATCTGCCTTCTCACACTCCCCAAAGTCTGTGTGCAATAGTGCATCTGCTGTTGTATTATCCTCCCCTTTGAGGTATACAATTTTGAAGTCATACTGTTGCATGAACTCCATCCAGCATGCCTGTCACTGTGACAAGTGCCTCTGTGTTTGGAAGCATTCAAGGGTCCTATGGTCTGTGAACACTGTAAATGGCACCCCAATCAGGTCCACCCACCATTTTTCCAATGCTTGTACAATGGCAAGTAGCTCTTTCTCGTGAACTGGATAATTCAACTCTGCTTTCTTAAAGGTCTTGGAATTGAAAGCTACTGGTTGTGCCATTTCATATGTCTTCCCAAAACTCAGTACAGCCCCACTGTGGTAGTCTGATGCATCTGTGGTTATGAAAATATGGTATTCTGGCATTAGACTGTAGTCTATGGTCATTAGACAGTCTCAGCTCACTACTAGTTTCTTTATATTGTCAAATGCATTCTGGTGGACAGATGTCCATTCTGGGAAGCCAATATCACATTCTTTCTCTGTAAGCCATGCTAATACTCCAGTATATTCTGCCAGTGATGGGAGGAATACTGCCACATACCACACCAGTCCTAAAAACTGGCAGACCTCCTTCACTGATTTCGGTACTGGCCAGCACAAGATCTTTTCTGCCTTATGATCATCTGCTTCAATGCCTCTTGCACTGATCTTGTGCCCAAGGAAGTTGATCTCCTTACAAAACAACTTGGTTTTCTTCAGGTTGCAATACAGTCAGGCATCCCAGAGTGCCCCCAGTATTAGGTGGACATTCTTTTTATGTTCTTCCAGTGTCTTTGAGTAGATAACGATATCATCCAAGTACACTCTACAGATTTTTCCAATATATTCTCACAATGCCTTATTGATGTGCCTCTGGTGTATAGCTGGAGCATTTTGAAGACCCATTGGCATCACTGTCCATTCATAAGAGCCAAATGGTGTGGATACTGCTGTTTTGTGAATGTCCTCCTTCCACATCTGTGTCTGGAAGAAGGCATTTGTCATATCTATAGTTGCAAAGTACTTTCCTTCTGCACAGTCATTCAGTACATCATCTACACATGGGAGCATATAATTATCAGGGATTGTATTCTTATTCAGTGCTTGGTAATCATTAACCCAGCATGGTAGGGCTGTAGGATCCACCTTTGGAATTATGAATGATGGTGATGCATAAGGGGAGTCCAATGGTCGGATCCTCCCTGCCTCTAAGTGTTGATCTATAAGTTTCTTCCAGGCTGTGCAGTATTTTCATGGGCAGCTATATATGTGTGGTTTGATCATGACATTCAGATCCTTCAACTTTATACAAGCTTCAATATCTTCTGCTAGTTCTTCAACTGGTGGCATTTCTTCGAATACTTGTTTGTATTCCTCAATGATATTCTTTTGTAACTGCTCTAAGATGGCATTGTCTATGACTTCAGTTATTTTTTCCTTTATAGCCACTATCACATGGCTGTTGGGAGTCTTTTCAACAGTGTATTTCTTCATATGTAATTG
>JAEUWS010001147.1:0-12331 GCA_018524945.1 Podaxis sp. C-F-92630
TATGATCTGCAGATACATATCAGGTTTCCTTATGGACTGAGGAAGCCTCACTATAGCAATGGTCAATAGAATTTTACTGGCCCTCATGTGCTATAGTCAGTAGAATTTTACTGGTCCTCATGTGCTATGGTCAGTAGAATTCTACCAGCAACAACATGCTACCATCAGTGGGATTCTACTACTTGTAATGGGCTATTGTCAGTAGATTTCTATTGGTGAGCATGTGCTATGGTCAGTAGAATTCTACTGGCCACAATATGCTACCACCAGTAGGATTCTACTGCTTGCAGTAGGCTATTGTCAGTAAAGTTCTACTGGTGATCATGTGCTATGGTCAGTAGAATTCTACTGGCCATAATATGCTACCACCAGTAGGATTCTACTGCTTGCAATGGGCTATTGTCAGTAGATTTCTACTGGTGGGCATGTCCTATGGTCAGTAGAACTCTACTGGTGATCATGTGCTGTGGTCAGTAGAATTCTACTGGCCACAATATGCTACCACCAGTAGGATTCCACTGCTTGCAATGGGCTATTGTCAGTAGATTTCTACTGGTGAGCATGTCCTATGGTCAGTAGAATCCTACTGGTGATCATGTGCTATAGTCAGTAGAATTCCACTGGTGATCATGTGCTATGGTCAGCAGGATTCTACTGGTAATCATGTACTATAGTCAGTATAATTCTACTAGTCTCCATAGGCTGCTACCAGTAGGATTCTACTGGTGATCAGATGCTATAGTCAGTAGAATTCTACTGGCCACAATATGCTACCACCAGTAAGATTCTACTGTGTGTAATGGGCTATTGTCAGTAGAATCCTACTGGCCATAATATGCTACCACCAGTAGGATTCTACTGGTCATAATATGCTACTCTCAGTAGAATTCTACTAGCCACAAAATGCTACCACTAGCAGGATTCTACTGGTGATCATATGCTATAGTCAGTAGAATTCTACTGGTCAAAATTTCTTACCACCAGTAGAACTCTACTGGTGATCATATGCTATAGACAGTAGAGTTCTACTGGTCAAAATGTCCTACTAACAGTAGGATTCTACTAGTGGTTGTGTGCTATAGTTAGTAGAATTATACTGGTCATACTATGCTAATACTAGTAGAATTCTACTGGTGAGCATGTGCTACTTTTAGTAGAATTCTACTGGCCAGAATGTCCTACTCCCAGTAGGATTCTACTGGTTATAATGTGCTACTATGATATCTGTCAATATATTAGCTATCATATACATTACAAGGCTATACCCATCTATTTGTATTGTATTATTCCAGTCATACTCAGTGGAGTGTATGCACTTAGTACTGCAGGCTGTATGTGCTTCATACAGCAGGTGGTATGCCCTATAAACCATATGCAACAATCCTGTACATGCATTGCATATGGTATCATTCAATGATGTCTATATACAGGCTTACCAATCTTTCAACACTACTGATGCATCCACTGTGGAGATACTCCACACATTGTTTGCTGAGTTATCTCTATTCAGTCTTTCATTTGGGAGCTGGGCAGTTCATTCTTTGGTTTCTGCAAATAACTATTGTAGGCTAGGTAGCTCAGTAATAGGCTTTTCAGCCTCTGGAACTAGCATACCCTAAGCCTGTAATATATTCTTGCAAAGGTTTTCTGGTCTATTTTCTGTGGATATTTAAGAGCCTCTGAACTGATTGTAGTGACATTACTCCAGCCAGTCTTGAGTATTCTTAACTGTCTGCCTTCTACTGTTCTTACCATGTCCCTTGAATCTCTTAACACCTTTACTGAGCTTGATGATGCAGTCAGTAACTTTCACCATTATTTGCAATGCTTTGGGCATAAGAAGACTACCAAGACCTCTGTTTTTAATGCTCTCCAGGTGATTATCAAACCAGTGGTATGTTTCTCATGTGGGGCCTTCCATAACATTCTGGTTGACTCTGTATATATTTTAGGACATCTTCCTTCATCAACTTAAGGGAGGCACAAGTGCCTTGAACAAGCCTGATTTTAGTAAATTCATCCATTGAGCTTGTCACACCTTCAAGTCCTGGCAAAGCAACCATGACAGGATTTACAAATTGCCTCCCATTTATCACCAACTTTGCCAACTGTGCCAACAGCTTTCTCATGTCAAGACCAAAGCTTTTGTCCCAATTGAGACAACTTCCAGTCTGTCTGGCAGAGGCAGGCCCAATAATGGATCTGCTGGTTCATCTGCCACTTCAGTCTCAAGTGCCAGCTCCTCTGCTCCTCTGAAAAAGGTATGCTCACATTGGTTTATTTTGGTAAACCCACAGCTCACTTCCTTCTATAGTGATGCAGTGGAAAAGCTGCTTCTAGCAGTAATAGGGCTGCTAGTGAGGCTCTTGAAGAGGAGGCTCAGATTGTCCATCTTAACCCAGCTAACAGTCTGCTTCAGTCTGTCTCTCCTCCTGAGGTAAGTATCTAATATTAGATTATCCCACCTTTGACAGGATTCTGATTTTCTTGCTAGGACTGCATGTACATGGACAATGTGAGTTCTACTCTGACTCCTTCATTGCTTGAGGTATTTACTCAAGCTCCCAGCTTGGATGTGCATGTTCATATAGTTCTCTAGCTCTGCTTATAAATTCTGACTTCTATGTTAGACTTGTTCTGCCACATTATGTCTTCCCTACATGTTGGACCCAGGCATGGACACTTCCAGCCATTCTTATCAATGTGCTGTACAACTTACCACTAGTTATCATCCTTGTGTTATCACTGCCAAGACCTTTAGCAATAGTAAGCTGTCTATTCTTTTTTGGATCACAGTGATACTGATATGGGTCTCTTAGCTGCTTCCTTGTCAAAGTCCTTACAGGGCTTTACTGTGTGAGCTGTTGAGCTCACTGAGCACCTTGCTTTGACTACTGGTAGGCCAGCTGTTGAAACCCACCTCCTTGGCTGCAACTTGGAGGTTGTTTGAGCTGTGGAAGATCTAAAGGTAGCAGTCTGTCACTACCAGTACTTATCTGGTGAACAGGATAACCTCCTCAAGGCTTGATTGTACTGGTCCAATTACTCCTCACATACCATGTCTGTCACTACTGCTTTAATCCCCAACTCATCCATATACTACTGTTAACCCATGTATCTGCTGTTGCCTGTGACTGTGTACATCTGATTGTGTTACAAATACACACTTTATCATCTGTGATCTTTTTTACCACTTAAGGATTCCTCATGAGGACAGTGTCTCACTAGAATTCCATATCTTCATCTGTGAGCTTATTGTCTGATTCTTCTAGCATTTTAAGTGCTTCCAAATCAGTATCTAATAAGCTCTTGACCCTATCATTGAACTTGATCTGTTGTCTTGTGAGGTATGGTATGACCCTAAATGCCACTACCTTGTTCTGCCAGACAGATCTGTCCAATTATGCTAGAATATAAGCATCACCACTTAATTGCTTGATGACTACCATAGGTCCTAGATACCTTGGCTTCATCTTACAGTCTGCAGACATCTCAATTGCTGAATTCTTCACTAGAACCAGATTCCCAGGTCCCAGCTTAAAGTCTTTAAGCTTATGCTTATAGGCTTCTTCTAATTGTAATGCACAGTTTAGCTTTTCCTCATTTGCATTTCTTCTACATGTGTAACATGTTTCACAAGTGCTTGCACCTGTAATCCCATAGGTTCACTAGTAGGTATCAACTTATTTGGATACTTAATGAGCCATGTCACTTCTATTATATCCAAGGGAATTGATGAGCACTTGTGACCATAAAATATGGTGAACATCCTGTCCCCTTTCTAATGGTGATATGATCCACCCACATTACATGGTGTAAGGACCAGTACCATTTCTTAATGTTGTCACAACTGTCCACACACTCCTGCACTTACTTTCCTGTGCTTATTCAATGTCTGAAAGTCCAATTCTGATGTTCCAATTTCACACAATTCCAAGATTCTGTCCACCATATTCTCTGAACAGGCAGGTGTGCTCACTTGGTCACTCATGACTACTGCAATGAGTGATGTTCATCCATTTTCATCTCAGATCCTTTACCTTTGTCTTGGTACCTTTGTTCTTACTCCCATTCTGTGTTTTATTACCTTCTGCTTAGTTTTCTTTCTGATCCATCTCCATGCTTGTACCTTCTGCTTATCTCCCAGTTCTTGAGGACCAGTACCATTTCTTAATGTCACCATTTGTTGCTTTAAATAGCATCTGTCTGAGATCCCAATGAGACCTCTCAATAGTGCCATTCACTTGTGAATTGTAGAGTGAAATGGTAACACCTTTAATACCATATTTTTCTGATAGCCACCTTACAGCTTTCTTAAATGGAGAGCCATTATCTGCTTTACTAGTGAGCCCCATTGACAAATGATATCTTCAAATAACCATTGACTGATAGACTTCACATTCTCTTTTCTTAGTGCCCTTGCTTCCATCCATGAGGATAACCCACATTGTCCATGTATGATATAACTACATCTGTTTGATGGTGGAGTAATATGTACTGTATCCATGTGTAATACTTGGAATATAGACAGTGTATGTGTTATGACTGGGGGCAGCTCTAGTGCCATTTTCTGTCTGATTTGACACAGGTGGCATGATTTTACATACCATGTGATGTCACCTTCCATCTCTGGCCACCAAAATCTTTGGGTGATCATCCTGTTTGTTGCATAGGCACCTCTATGTCCCAATTTATCATGAAATTCTTTCATGATGCCCATATGATTTTCTGGATTTACCACTAGTTGTGGAAAACCAGATCCAGCTGTCTTTCTGTATAATCCTCTGTCATTATCTAGCCAGAAGTGTGATGCTGCTCTGATGAACTTTGCCTGTTCTGTGGTCATCTTCATGAGGTCCAATTTCTTAGGTCCAGCAGCTAGCCACTTCTTGATTTTATGAGGACATTTGTCCTGCATCTTGGCAGTCTGAGTTCTTCTATCTTCATCATAAGGTTCTTTGCTATCTCCTATGTCCTCTAAGTCCTTTTCTTCTCATGAAGCTACTTCATCTAAAAATTGTCTGACTAATATTGGATGACTGGGGTCTCCCATGAGTACCCTTTGTTGCTCAATTTCTCACTTAGTATTTTCTGTAGCCTCTCTTAAGGCCATTTGAAACTCTGAATTATCTTTGAGGAACTTCTGAAGGAAACCCATCCTATTGTTGATATTATCAAAGAAGTCCTCTAAATCAAGAGGGTCTTCATCACTAGGAACATCTTTTACTAGCTCAAAGTCCTCCCCATCATCTTCAGAACTGTTGTTGAACTTTTGCTCAATAGGGTCACTTCTCTACCCCTGAGCCCTACCTTGATGAGCAGAGCCTCTTGTAAGGGTATCCCCTTGCACTGGAAGAAAATTAATTACCTCAAATTAATCACTTTATGTTCATCAGATCATCCCTGTTATGTTTGGCTGTCACTTCATCATTATTTGTGTACAACATGTATATAGGGCACTTTGGTTGTCACAAAAGACAACTGACCTTTGCTTGTGCCACATAGTCCCCAATATAGTTTAAACTACTTGGTGTGAGCATGAGGTCATTCTACAGTAAAGCAGAGAGCTTTACACTTTTTTAGTTTACTGAAGTGGACTACTGCATGAATAAACACCTTAATCCACATAGATGCTGCTTACACATGGCAACCCATATGATGACACCCATTAAACTTTGATGTGATAATGTGTTGGACTCCCCCCCTAGCAGCAGTAACTGCACAGACAGCAATGGAGGAAGGGGGAATTACCTCTTCTCCAAGTTAATTAAATTAGAACCAGTTGACAATAGTCAACACAACATAGAAACCCTGGGTGTGGGACCCTGCACCACAACCAACACAAATCCTCACATCTTGTCACCCATACAAGAAGTGAATGAGCCACCATTGTTGCTCAATAGGGCACCCTCACCTGAAGTCAACATTATAATCTTGAGTGAATTATACTCACTCAAGGAAAGAATCTCAGTAATTTTTGACATAAACAATGTTGAGAGTCCTGTAAGGAGAGTGGAATTGTGGTTCTATGCAGAAGAGTTCACTTCTGAGTTGTTCAAAGCCTCAATGGATGCACTAATAGACCCTACTTCAGAGATGTACAAGAATCTCCTATGCAAAACTGTAAAGTGACTTGCCTCACTGTACAAGACAGCAAAACAACAGAAGGGAGAATGATCCAAAACACCCATGAATGAGATGTATCAAGCAATGCCCACTGCTTGATCTAGGAAACAGATAGATGATACAGGTGATGAACCCCTGTATAACCCATTAATGCAGATGGAGACTCCACTCACCTTGATAGCATTACAGAATACCAGTGACACCCTTGATAAGGGTAAAGCACTGATTAGAAGCTCAGCCTCCCTCACAGAACTAGCCCCTTCAGAGTTGAGCACTACAACATACTTGACCCAACAAGCATTGGATGAGCTATTCACCCCCTGCAAAGCTGGCAAAAACAATGACAAGTACTCCTGTTGTCTAGAAAGTCAGATACAAGTGTTAACACACCCTCAATAGAGCAATTTCCAATGCCTCTATTGCCCAACCTAAACCTGTACAGAGTACAGCCAAATACTCTGTCAAGATTGATATCGACCCAAGTAAAGTTGAGGAGGGCAAGAAACCCAATGCAGGGACCTCCAAATCCAATACAGAATGCATGGGATACTGGAGTAATTGGGTAGCACTCCAGCAAATGTGAAATGAGGACCTTTAACTGTATGGGCAGTCAAAAATACCAGACCTAGGCATATGCTTCATTGGGACAACCCCTGTTGATAGAGATGTCCTTGACAAGGACAAGATAAGAAAAGGCCCATTGCATCCATGCTGATTGACATCACAGCCACCTACAATAACACCCACCACACTACAAGGAGCAGCTCTACCCCTCTAACACACCCTCCTATGGCACCTCAACCACCAACTGGTTGAGGGAATTTTCAGGAGGAAGAAGACATTGAAGAAGAGGAGGAAGTATATTGTCCCCCTGAAAGACCTAGACAAGGATAGTCCCTCATCAGAAATATGCTGCCAACTTTTGGGTCTCCAGGAGTGGTGAACACCATCCACAATCACACTCAACTGATGCATGAATGGTTGAGCATGACCATTCAAGAGTATCTCTTGCAACCTTTTGAATTCCCAGAAGGGTATAGGCCCAGCAATGGGAAACCACCCACTGACAAGGGCATTGAGCCCTATAGCAGGAGCCCAAGATTCAGCAACCTTGAAAATTTCATATCTGACTTATGCCTAGACTTCACATTAAAAGGTTCAGGTGGAATGGACCATGCAAGGGACAGGCTATGCCTGTACACCTTACCATACCACTTAACTGGTGAAGCCAAACAAATGATCATTTGGCACATCATAAATGTCAATTGACACCAGATGCTGGTGTTGGGGTCACCTGACACACCTCTGTAAAGCCCATAACCCATGCTGCTCTATTTGTAGTGATCCTCACCACTCTGATAACCACCAACGAGATGGTTTCTGCTGTAGGGGTAAAACCGGCCCCAACCCACACGACCCCACCCCCACTAATATCACCATTTGCCCACACATTGAATCATTCAACTGTCTTTCCTGTGACTCGAAGGAACATCTAGTCAACAGCAATAAATGTCCTTTCTTCTGACACTGCTTCAACCATGAGTGGATCTCAAAGAAGATCCAGGAACTTAAATCGGATAAAGACCAATGTGACTTCAACTCATGTGCCATCAATGTTTGAACCTCCTCACTCCCCCCCCATTTCTCCTTCTCTTTCAAGCCTTTCTATTCTCTTTTACAATGTCCAAAAGAACTGTGAGACTGTTAACACACTCCTTAATTCTCCTGTTTTCAAACAATTTCATTTACTATGTCTACAAGAACCTCCTATGGGTTTCATTTGTAACATTCCATCCACTAATGACTCTGAAGGAGAACCATTAGATGGACCCCCTATCAGTAGAAATTGGCTTTTGCTGATCAACAACAATAACAAGGCTTGCACTTTAACATATGCTAATATTTCTATTAGTCATCTTCTTCCTCGTTCTGAAACAAACATTATTAATTCCCCTGATTTCCAACTCATCTCCCTATCTCTTCCTTCAAAGTGTTACATTCTTAACTCGTATTATGACTCTGAAAACAACTCGTCTGCTATGTACCTAGACTCTTGTATTAACAACATACCTCCATCTATCATATGTGCAGGAGGTGACTTCAATACTCACTTGCCCAAATGGGATGAACTATTCACTCATCACTCTTCACGAGCTGACCACCTCATTGAAACCATGAATTCACTTGGCCTCACTTTATCCTCTCCTACCAACCCTCTCAAGGAACTCTTTACACATGTACCAGATGATCATAGCAAAAACAAAACTACCATTGACTTAATCTTTTCAATTGATACTGATGTCACCCCCACACATCGTATCCGACATGACCTTACCATCAAATCAGACCACATACCTATTTTGGCAAACATCCCTCTTAACTTGCCAACTCCTCCACCATTTACAAAACTCACCATCCCTAAGAACTCTGAGGAAGAATCATCCTTCCTCACAAGCATCATCATGCATGTCAAAGCCATTAACCCCTCCTTCCACAACATCTCTGACCTTCAATCATACTCTGATCATCTCCACCTCATTATAAATGAAGAATGGGACAATCACGCCATCCCCTTATGCCTAGGTAAATGGTCTAAACTGTGGTGGAATAAATCATGCACCATAGCCATCAAATCCTTCCACTCCAATAAGTCCAAAACTAATTGGAAAAACTTTCAACACACTACACACCTGGCTAAATGCACTTACTTCGACAATAAAATTGAAGAAATATCCAACGAAAAGAAACACCCCTGGGATCTTATGTCCTGGGTTGGTAAACACTCTCTTCCCCCTATGGAATCCATCACATTCCAAGGCAATCCCTGCAACGATCTCAACTCCCTTTGGAATGCTCTCCACTCTACCTACAACTCAGCAGCTAACCGTCCCATTAACCTCGACCATATCACCTCCACAATCCCTCCCCAACCCATGCACTCATTCTCCCCTTTTTCTCATCAAGAACTATGGGATGCCCTAAAACCATGTTCCAACTCCTCCACCCCAGGTCCAGACCATCTATCCTGGGCCCACATCAAATCCCTTATGTCACATTCTAAATTTAGAAGTGACTTCATTGACTTCACTTCCAACTGTATCAGGCTTTCCTTCTGGCCAGATCACTTCAAAGCATCAACTTTGGTTATCATTCCTAAACCAAACAAACCACATTACAACACACCCAAAATGTTTCAACCTATTGTTCTCCTTAACACATTAGGTAAACTTATTGAGAAGATGCTCTCCAAATGCATGCAGTTTGAAGCCACCTCTTTCAATTTAGTCCACCCACTTCAATTCAGTGGACTCATTCAATGCTCTACTGAAGACGCCGGTGTCTTCGTAACTCACTATATCCAAAATGGCTGGAAAAAGAATCTCAAATCCAGTGTTCTAGCCTTTGACATAGCTCAATTTTTCCCATCCATTAATCATTCATTGCTTACTGCTATCCTTTCATGTCATGGTTTTCCTGACTGTATCATCTCTTTCTTTACTAGTTATCTCTCCAATAGGACTACTACATATTCATGGAACAACAATTTCTCCCCCCCTTTTTCTGCTTCTGTAGGTGTAGGTCAAGGCTCGGCCCTCTCTCCTATTCTTACATCTCTATTCCTTTCTCCCCTTCTTCACAACTTCTTGCAATCTCATAGCTGTAAAATAATTTCATTCATTGATGATGGCCTTATATTAGTCCAATCCAATTCCTTTTATACTAATGCTTGTGTTTTAGGTAAAATCTACTGAGAAGTTGAACACTTCTTGTCCTCTATGGGCCTTGCTCTTGAACACAACAAAACTGAGGCCTTTCATTTCTCCAACCAACCATCCACCGAACTGAATCCACCAGTCCATATCCACCCTATTGGCTCCCAACCAATCCACATACACCCTAAACCTTTTGTCCATTACCTGGGGTTTTGGTTCGATTGATCCCTCACCTTTAAAGAACATGTTTGCTTCTACTCCACCAAAGCTCTTTCTACTGTCAAGTGTATGTGACTACTCAGTAACTCCATACAAGGCCTTTCCCCAAAAAACAAATGCCTTCTCTACCACTCATGCATCATCCCTATTGCAACCTATGGATTCCATCTTTGGTTCAACTGCCATGGCCAATACAGAGGCCTCATCAAACAACTTCAGAAAATGCAGAGGTCAGCTGCCATTTGGATCACCAGCACCTTCCACACAATGCCCACAGGGGGAATTGAAGCCATTGCTGGCCTCATTCCCATCCAATTACATCTATTCAAACTCACCAAATGATGCTCATTCTGTTATCACACTCTACCTTCTAACCACAGCCTCAAAATCCTCACCCAAGATATCGACCATATCGAGGCACATGAATCCAAAATTAGATCCACTGCATTAGACTTTGTGTCTGATGCTCAACTCATATCCGACTCCTTCCATCTCCTCCATCCCCTTACACAACCTGGTATGCAAATCATTGACAAATTTGCTTCACATATCCACTTCCATAAGATCCCCACTCCTTCAGATGACAATGTCTGCACACATCATCTTGAAATCGCCTCCCTTGCTCACGACCAAGCCTTTTCCTCACCTTCTTCCTTAGTAGTAGCTTGTGACAGCTCTGTCCCTTCTTCCTTTTCACTTTTGGCTCTTTCAGCCTATATAGTTTTTAACTCATCCTCTTCTGACATTTTATCTTCTCGAGTACTACCATGTGGTGAAGTTATCTCTTCTGACACTGAATCGTATAGTCTATGCCTTGGTTTATTTTCTTCCATCTCTATTGCTTTCTCTCTCAAATGTAACAAAATAGTTGTATTTACAGACTCTATTTCTTCAGCTGAAAAACTCTTTTCTTACAGCCCTCATAGCACTCATCCGGACTCCATCTGACTCATCCCTATCCTCAATGACTGGCTCTCATCTTCTTCCCTTAACCAGATTGATTTCTGGTCCATCCCCTCCTCCACTAAATGGTCAGTTCACTACCAAGCCCACTGCCTCACTACATCCATTCACATCTGTAACAACAGACATGCACCATTTTGTACTTCAATCAGCTATGTTCACAAACACTACACTGACAAATGTCTTGACAAGTGGAATAATCTCATGTCAAATCCTAAATACTGTGGTCACAATTGGTTACCACTCCAATCCACTTTGTCGACACCTATCAAGCCAACATATGCCAATGGTGGCTCATGGATGAAATACTCCATGGGCTCTAACCTCAATCTGTGTGCTCATTTCACCCGATGCATCACTGATCACACCCCCATCGGCACCTTCAGACAGCACTTCTTCCCAGGGTGCTACATCACATCTTGCACGTGCGATGGTGAAACACTTGAAACCCATGACCACATCCTCCATGATTGTCCGAAATATCATTGCCCTTATGGGATCCGGGATAATATGTTCTGGCAACCTTCCTCTTCCAGTAACCACCATCAACGGCGGTTAAGCGCTCACAACAATGGGCCGACGCAAAGGCAAAAGCTCCTCTATTATACCTGAAACACCTCCTGACGGATCCTCTGGGGCCTGTGAAATTACCCAAGAAGAAGCAGATGAAAAAGAACGCAAGTGGTTCAAAACGATGACCAAAGACGAAGCAATTCGATTCGGTATGCACACACCCCGCAATCCAGGCGGGCGTATTCCCTCTTATCAGCATCCTGGTACTTGATACCAGGACTGGCAGATCGCTTCGGGATGGTCATCCTCCCCCTCCACCCCCTCCCCTTCTGGCCGACGTGTTGGGCATCACCAGCACTCGACCTCTTCTGAGATGGAGATTGACGCTCCTCTCTCCTCTCCTCCACAACCCGAACAGTCTACCCCTAAGGCTGTTCCCTCTGTCCTTCCTTCTTCTTCCGTCCCCCCCAAGGTTGAGGATGAAGAGGAAACCATTATTCGTCTTGCGCCAGTCCTCGTTGAATATACGCAAGATATCATGACTGCTAAGGACTCAGATATTGTTCCCGAGTCCGAGCTATACGCCGTCCTCTGTAACTTCATTCAAGCAATGGAATTCAGAGGCATGTTCGCCAATCGTGACCTTCCCCCGCAACTCACCCCCCCCACCCCAGGCAGTATTACTGCCTTACTTTTCCCTGCGCAGCAACCTCCCCCTCACCATGTGTCATTCCATGGAACAGCTGACTCAGCAATGGCAGATGCTGACAAAGCTCCTGCCCCCACCCCCTCTACGT
>JAEUWS010001146.1:0-12304 GCA_018524945.1 Podaxis sp. C-F-92630
TTCTTCTGACTTCTCCAAAACCACAACTATCCCCAACAGTTGTGGGAACTGCCACCATCCCAGCAACAGCTAGTACCTCCTCCCATGCTGAGTATCACTGACTTGGCCCCTCCTGAGCCTGAAGCAACACTTGACATGGATACCCATATGACCAAGGCCAATGCCTCTGTAACTGCAACTGCTGTTGCTGCTGAGGACTATTTCAGGACACAACCATGACTGAGGCAAATGCCTCTGCCCTTGTGTCTGACCACCCACCCATTGCCACCCTGGCTGAGGCCAACACCTCTGCCCCATCATCCCAAAACCTCATAGGTGAATCATCTTCCATCACCTCCTCTCACTCACACTTGTCCTCCTCACCCTCATGAGTGAGTCAGCCCCATTCCCACATCCTTGATGAGGTGGCCCTTCACCTCATTTCCATTCCACTGCTGGCTGGGTGCTATATGTGTCCCCACTCCTCTCTCATCTCCACAAGTAGCTGCACTATTTGTGTCCTACATTCTTGACCATATCCTATGGTCTCAACAGGGGGTGTGTAAGGGCTGAGCCCTTACTGTTGTGATCATCATCCTTTTTCTTGTCTTGAAATCACTTGTTTTTATAATTAATTGTTTTTTAATTCTGTTTATCCTTGACATTGATGGATTACTTAATCCATCCTCATTGTCAGCTGTCATTATGACAGCTGACCTTATACCCACACATTGTAGTACACCCAATACATCAGACTTATAGTACTTCAGTATGAATGTAAGGTCAAAGCTCTAAGTAAGCCCCTGTAGGCTTACATTCTCATTCCTTTACTCTCTGACTTCCTGACTCTATGTGTGCAGTTCATCCTGTCTTCCATGCTTCCATGCTCAAGCCTTTTACTCCCAACACCATTTCTAACTGCATTCCTCTGCCTCTGCCTCTGGTCATCATTGACAGCAAGCCTGAAAATGAGATCAAGCAGATTGTGGACTCCAAGATTGACCAGTGCTGCCAGACATGTCTGCTCCTGTACAAAGTCATTTGGGCCAGTTATGAAGGTATGGATGAAGAGTTTAGTTGGTTAACAGCTAGGGAACTTGAACATGCACAAGAGTTGGTAGCTGACTTCCATGCCAGCTATCCTGACAAACCTGGTCCTCTGTCTTCTCTCTGATTTTTCCTTACATTCTTTTTATCATGATCTTATTTTCTTGTCTCTTGACTTTTGATCTTTGCCTACTCTGATATTTCTTCTTAATTATTATCACACTTTCTGCTGCAGTGCACACAAATCCTCTATTTTCAAAAAGGTTCAAAATTCTATATACTTTTTCAAGGAGGTGTGGACCTGCTACTCATCCAAGTCTCTGTCCTTGGATCCACTCTCCTGTTCTCCCCCTTCTTCCTCTTCACTGTCTTCTGGTCCACTCTCCTCCTTGTCCTCCCCTACCTCTTTTTCTGTCCCCTTTTCCTCTTTCTCCTTCCCTTCCAATCCACCCTCCAGCTCCACCAATGCCATATCTGCTCTGTCCTCCATGTCCATGTCCTGGACCTCACTGTCCACTTCCTCCTGCCCCTCCTCCTCTGAGTCATCCAAGTTGTCTGCCACCCTTCTCTATGCCCATGGAACATCCTCCTCTGAGATCCCATATGCCCTCCTCAGGAGAGCATTGTTTTCTTCCTGCACCCTCCAGAGCACAGTAATTTCCATGGTTAAGGCACAGACAGCCTCTATTGGGGTCTTGGTTAGATCAGTAAATAATGCAACCCATTTCTTGCTCAACAGGCCATGACACAGTACCTACTGTATTCCTGGGTCAGCTTGCCAACAACCCCATCCTCCATGTAGGCACTTACCATGCCTTGGAAGGCACTAATTATTCTGACTTCCAACTCAGTTATGTCCTTACCATCCCTGTTGAAGGGATTTAGGACATGGGGAATAGGGCAGACTGGAGGTGGGTCATCATGGTCCACCATTTCCTCTGCAAGGAACAGCTTGCACCAGGCTTTCTTCACATAGCACCAGGCACAGGAGTTAATTCTATCTTCTACAAAGAGGTTAGTAGGGTGAGTAACAATAATCAGGCAACTTACTTTGGTGAGGCTGGCAATCAGCCCCTATCTGCCTGCAGCAGTAACAAATATGTTCACCTCCCATCTTCATGGGGAGCCACTTGTGCAAACTAGCTGGTCAATCCACAATCTGGACCTCCAGGCCTGTGTCTGAGTCTGCTCAGGCTGCCTTATCTTTTCCCTTCACCTTCCTCCTTGCCTCCACCTCTGTCTCCACCCTCTTCACCTCCTCCTCTGCCTGCTGTTGCTCTTCCTGCTCCTTCCAAGTCTGCTCTGCCTCCTCCTTTTCCCTTTGGACCCTCTCCTCTTCTTCCTGCTGCCTCTGCTCTTCCTCTGCCCACTCAGCTACCTACCTTTCTTCCTCTACTCACCTCTCCTGCTCCTCTTCCTTGACCCTCCTCCACTCCACCTCCTCTGCCTCTTGTTACCTCTGCTTCCCCTTGGCCTTCTTCATCTTCCTCCTCTTCTTTTCTGCCTTCCCTGCTGATGTCTCTGCCTCTGCCTCATCTGTCTTACCACATTTCTTGCTAGGGCCCACCTCTGTGGCAGGGCTCTCTTTGGATGCGGATGTCTTTGTTTTGTCCTTCTGCCAGCTCTGGTAGAAGGCAGTGAAGGCCACCATGAGCTCCCGATCAGCTTGGGTTTGTGGGGTGGTGTTCTCTTGTTGAGACATGTCAGATTGTGAATGGAGAGAAGTCTGTGATTTGAAGGTGCCCATCTTTATATCCAGTGGAGAGAGTTGAGGGCAGGTGTCTGGTCCAGTCTTGGGCCTTGGAGGCTTGGCCCTAAGGGGGGAATACTGTTATGGACTTCACCAGATGTCCATTAAGCTTTTGGAGTCATGGTTACTAGCCTGGATTCTATGGATCATATTCAGTTTAACCTTTCTTCCATTTCCATTGGACTTTTCTCATTGTAAATACTTTTCTCCATCTCTGTTCTTCCATTGTTTTCCTTATCAGAATTCCTTATCTGATTATCTTGTTTATTCCATAGCTTTTCCCATTATCCTTGATTATCTCTCACTTATCTTTGTTTCCCTATTATCTGGTGTTTCACTTCTGCCCTTGTCCTTTGGATGTCCAGACACTTTGTGGACAGACTCCTTATTCTAGTAACTTCACCATGGTTATCAGTTTTCCATGTTCCTATATTCTCCTTGGAGTAGTTACTATTGTTTCTTGCTTAGCTCTTACTTCTGGACTTTATCCTGACTAGTAGTATAAGACTAGTTCTACAACCATTTGTACTCCTCAGTCAGAATATCAACTTAGATCTTTCTCCTGTCTCTCCCTTTCTCCACTACAAGTCTGCTCCTCAGTCTGGGCTCATCCTGTCCTTGTCTGTTACCTGTCCTTGTCTGTTACCTGTCCTTGTCTGTTACCTGTCCACTCATCTGCTTATGTCTGTAGTTGGTCAAGTGAGACCACCACAGTATTAGAGGGGTGCAACCCATAAGTTGAAGCCAAGGCCTTGACATAGTGTCTGTGTGTGTCTGCCCTTGGCCACCCATGGTCTGCCCCTGTCCAGAGTCAGCTCTTAACACCCCTGAGTAATCTTGCTCCTTTATTCAAACATCTCCCTCAACCTGCTGTTATGGCCCAGGCCAATCTAAGCCTGAATCTCACTGATTATTATACAACATAGCTAAAAGGACTAGTACTTTAGTTGGGGTGGTTGAGGTTCTCTCTACTTAGCAAAGTCTAATGTATTAGCAATGCCTACTAGCATCCAGTAGGGATCTAGACACAAAGAGACCCACTACCCTTACTAATGACTGACTAGCTGTGACTATGGAAGAGCTTGTGCACTTAGCTAAGGTGGTGGTAGCACCCACATATCCTATGATTAGTGGTGATGTCAGGCCAAAATGTAGGTTGTCAATACCAGGAAGTAGGGACTCACAATCTAAGGTCCCCTCTTCACAGTCAGTTGAAGGGTATAGGTCTTCATGAGTGCCCAACATGAAGTCCACCCCCATGAAGGGTTAGCCAATTATGTATGACTAAGCAAACAGGGAAGGGAACTAGAATTGAAGCACCAATGCTGGAGTCCAATGTCCACATAGTGTTTAGGAATGGTCCAATGCAAGAATATCAGATGATCCTGTATGGGTTGATGAGCTGAGCTGGATCACATGCAGATCAGTGGCACAAGAAGGAATTGCCTATTGGGTCAAGGGGACCACATGGACCCACAAACATCTTACTAATATTTAATGTGTTTTTATCCAAATTTGTACTGTGTGCCTGAATTACCATCTTTGTGTTATGTATTTCATCTTACTCATGTACCTTTCCTAAATAATATATAAACCCTTGGTCAGGAGTGCTAGGTAAGGGACTCCTGGCTGAAGTACTGTAACTAGAGAATCATGTATAGTAATGTGATTATCTATTGTGTCCTAAAAGGTCTAAGAACATACCTTCAGAGAACAAGAAGAATGAAATTATGAGAAGTTGTCCCTAGGACACTTGACTAAAGGATAACAGGAGAAACATCTGGCTGCTCTGGAAGGGGATGGCCAAAGAACTCATCTGCATTTTTGGTGACAGCTTGGACATTAAAAGCATTGAGGTCACCCTCAATCCAGTGGTTTGCAGGCTTGGCTAAGTGAATGCAGTTTGCCATCAGGGTTCAAAGCAAGGTAGGCTTCCCCACATGTTTTTAGGGTTTTAAGGAGTCCACCTGTCTTCTACTACCACCACTGGTGGTACTGGTGCCTCCATACCTGAATGATCCAGTATGACATCAACTTGCAAGGGTGTCAGCTCCCCTATACACCGGGCCAGTGAGTCAATAAACCAGCTGTTTTATCGAGACCTTATCATAATTTACATTCCAAATATGGTATATACTACCACATATGGTAAGTGATTCACAATAATGATTTGATAAAACAATAGGCTTATTGACTCACCGGCCCAGTGCATATATAAGGGGTGGGGTACCCTGATCAAATTTGGATAGGAATTGCAGGATTTGTGTAGACTTACAAACAGTCCATCAGCAAGTTTGCCTCCCTTGTCGAGGGGTTTTAGTCAGAGAGAGATCAGAGCATCAAATATGATGTCACTGAATTATGACTGCAACCTAAGGAGAAGAGTGCGAGGTGAGACAATAGTTCCATAGAGGGGGCAGGAAATGGGATTATTGAGCAGGCGGAGAAGCACCATAGATTAGACGGTGTAATTCAAATGTGATATAGTGATATGGTGCAGTAAACATGCAATATAGTAAACACGCAATCATGTGTGGTACAGGGGTCCATTGCGGCGAAGCCGGGAGGGTGTCTGAGATTAGGCGCACGACCGGCAAGCAGAGAGTTCTATGGAATAGGACATGAAAGGAGAGAGGGGACGGGTGGGGATGAACTCACTACAAGGCAGAAGTCGCTGACGGGACCTGAGCGTTTGGAGAGGCCGAGAGGTCGACAAGACCTTGCCTACACGGTATTTGCGTTGGACGATTGGATGACATCGGTGGCCAAGGTCCGGAGGTACGAGGTCCTACTCCTTTGCATATGTCTGAATGCGCTTCTCTCGACGCGCAGCATTTCAGTAATTCCCAGCCGGACCGACACCACATCCCGTTCCTGAAGAAGTCAAGTTAGAATCGTCAAACCATGCCGAGCGAGACCCTTCACATTGTTTATGAAATACTTTTAATATTTCATGTAGATACTGTCCCTCGAAGCACAAAAACTGTTGGGCTAAAGAGAACGAGGATCCTTCAGACAAGCGGTTAGAGCCTTCTCCGTCCTAATCATCTCCCTCATTCAGTCGACCAAGTTGACCTCATTTCGAACACCCTCGCCAGGCCACCCACGCCTTGAAGAAATTCAAAGCTTTGATTGACGCCAGTGCCTCCCCTGCGAAGAAGTGGCCGGCGTTGGGGGTCCATAGCCCATTGGAGGAGCCGACATATTATGAGCTCGTCGCAGGTGGAGATCAAGACGGGCCAGTTGATGCAGTTGCAGTCTACAACGAAGGACCTAACATAATCGGGGGTGTGATACTACAATGCCAATCTAAGGTGAAATGAAACATGAGTATTCGCAAGAGACCACACTACGCATATACATTGTGAACCTAGGTATTCAGGGGAGTGTTAGTGTACGTCCGAAAGAGCCGAGGCAACCCACTAATGTTTTTAAGCCTTGGAAACACTGAAAAACAATTCGTCGGTTCTCCAAAGGCTTCATACCGTTTTCTCGGTATGTCCGACGATTAGGGACAGGTGGTACAAGCCTCTCAACTGTGGTGACCGTAGGGGGGTACTGGGCAGTGGTAATTGCCTCAACGAGAGCTTCTGAGACGGGGATCTTGTAGAAGATTGGTGCATTGCCGCAGATGAGGATGCCAGGAATCACGGCCTCTGGGGTTGTGGGAAGTCCAGCTTGCCGATTTGAGAAGTTGTTCCAGTAGAGTGCAGCAATGGCGCCTGCAATGAGCTGAGGCCCTGGCTCATACCCTAACTCGCATCGGGGTTCCTACTCACTGGTTAGCGTGTTGAACACAGAATAACTAGATTTTCTTTACCTTATCCTCCAGCACAAGCATCAGAAACCTCTTCTCACCTTGCCCTCCCTCCATAATACACACATCTGTCCTGGCAAACATATTCTCCCCACACATCATAAACGGGATCTCTTTCCGTGTGTAAATGGTATGATGGCGAGAACTATACCCCGTAAGTCTGAGGACGGCAGCAACAAAGTCAACCGCAAAGGTGTCCTCAGTACAGAACATGATAGTAGCTTTTAGATACGCAAAGAATTCACTCTCTTCGACGGATGTGGTAGACGGTTCATCCAGATTGTTTAAGATAACATGAGAAATATTCAGTTGCTCCGGAAGGGGGTGGCCAAAGAACTCGTCTGCGTTTTTGTTGACAACTTGAATGTTAAAAGCACGAAGGTCGTAGCCGGTCCAGCGATCGACAGGCTTGGCTGAGCGAATGAGGTTTGCCATGGGGGTTCGAGCAAGGTAGGTTTTCTCACATGTTTCTACGGTTTTAAAGAGCCAGCCTGTCTCATTTTACCTCACCCATGGCTGGCCCGCAGACAGTAAGGAGAAAACGCGTTACCAGACGTGACTGATCGTGACTGACGCGTAATAGAAGCGCCTTCCCACCGCTCAAAGTCATTCACGACAAGTGCTTGAAGCTTGTTAATCCTCCCTAGGGGGAAACTCCTTCCGTCAAGGCACAAGCTCTACTTTCCTAATACCAAAATTTCCTCGGCTTGTCGAGTACTTGATTCTCTCGGGCTTTCGGTGACTTTCTATGACGATCTAGCGAGTATAATCATAGTACTCTGCCTTCATCATGCTAACCGGGGCTCAGAACCTAGAATGTGGATAATTACGGGTCCATTTGACACAGAGGTCGGTGCAGACCTCTCGTTTCAGAGTAAACATCCCTCCACCGAACATCGACCGAACATCGACGGGAGCTCATGCCATAATAGAATCGAAACTGCTAAAGACGGGCAAGTCTTACTCACTCGGTCGGAAGGGACAACCCCTCTTGATTGGAAGCAAAAAGGTCTCCCATGATCATTGCCAGTTTATCGTTGGACCATATTCGTTAGAGGATGTGGTGTGTTCTTCCTCTCCCTCGTTCTACTGGGATTGGCGCTGATGGAATTCCCCTTTAGCATAACCCAGGTAAGCGGCCAACGTTGGAGTTTGTCAATAATAGGGACAAAGGCATGAGGTTGCTGAGAGGAGACTCGCAACTTGTTGCGAATCCCAAGTCGTCGAAGGAGCTGCAGGATGGAGATGTCATTTCTATTGTGACCGGTCTTCCTATAACGTGGGTCCGTCTATTTCAACCCTTCCTGTGTTTCTAACCAAAGAGCTAGGGTGAAGTGGCAACCAATATGTTGCTATTCTCCTAATCTGTGGGGAAAGTCAAACATATCTCTTGAAATGTGTTCGGAACTAGGTAAACTCGCCCCTTTGCTCTCCCCTTTTGCTAACGACTTGCACAGGCATATCGGTTGTCTATACACCGAACCCGCAGGTGACGCACCACATCGTACCGACGTATGTTGCGAATGCCTCTGTCGCCGCGTCCCTCATCTCCGCTGCTCAATTCGTCAAACTCGATTGGTTGACGGATATCCTCAAGAACGCAGCAACCCTCGAAGAAACCTTCATTCTCCCTCCAATCAGCAAATACCGTCCCACGTTCTCACCATCCCTCAGCCCGTCACAAAAGGTTTTCAGAGTATGGGAACCAAATGAGGAGCGTCTCAACATGTTCGCTGAGTACCGGTTCCTGGTCTTCGGTGAAAAGGTTAGGGAAGTGGAGAGTGATTTGAGGGAGTTGATTAAACGTGGCGGAGGGTTTCTTGAGACGTTTGATGTCGCTGGGGGTGTTGCGAGGTTGCATAAAGCGTTGACTAGGGGTCAGGCAAAGGAGGGTCGGCAGCTGGTTGTCGTTGCGGATGCGAAGGACATGAAAGCTGCGATTGGGCAGGATGAATGGAAGAAATTGGTGGCCGAGGTGCAAAGGTACGGTGATGCACTCTTTTCGATGTGTCTGTCTGATTATCGGGGTTTTCTAGCTTTGGATTGCATATCACTCCCCCAGATACGGTGGTCCAATCTGTACTGGACGTCGAGCCGTCCCTGCTGACGGCTCCTCAACTCAGCCCGATGGACGTCGATGTGCAAGACTGTGAGTATCTCCATAGACTTTCCTAGCACGAACATCGAGTGATACATTCTAGCTAATACCTCTGCAACCTCGTTGCCGAATTGCGTTCCTAATTCTATACCTGACGAGCCGTCCGTGCCACCTGAAGAGCCTCCGCCCCTGAGAAAGCGTCTCCTTCGACGTGCAACATCTCGACAACCTTCAGTTGAACCCACACCACCTCCCGCTCCTGAAGAGATCAGGACTGAATCACCGAAACCACGTCGGGTGAGTTCCCCCGCAACCCTCATTTCACACATTTAATAAACTCATATAGATACTACTATCTCGGCGCGCGAAAACTGTCGAACCAAACGACGAAGAACCATCGGAAAAGGCATCAGATCTCCCAGCCGTTGTCGTCCGTTTTAGTCCTCTCTTTCATAAACCTAGCTAACTCGAATTTGCCCTAGGCACCCACACCAGGTCGCCCACGTCTCAAGCGTCGGCTCGGCACAACCCCTGCCCCTGGCTCCGCAGCGCCCGAATCGTCTAACCCCGCTGCCCAGTCCCAACTACCTGATCTTGCACCCCACATAACTGACAATGAACCCCCCTTGAAGAAATTTAAGGCACTGTTTGACGCCAGTGATCCTGCCCTTACGGGAGCAGGTTCTTTCGATGAGGACGTGCTCCTCGGTACGGAGGGTACACGGGCTACGACGAGTCAGACGCAGTCGCAGACCCAGGGATTTGTAAGACGACCTGCTGTAGGGAGTAGTTTGACTGTGTTGAGGGAGGAAGAGGAGGAGTCGCAGACTCCAGGTGGTGAGACGCAGCAGAGGGGAACGAAGAGAAGTTTAGATGCTGTTCAGGAGGATCAGGACGTTGAAATGGTTGATGTGGACGGGGAGGGAGAAGGGGCCGGGCCTGCCAAGAAGAGGCAGGCATTGGAGAATGTTAATTCTGTTGAACGGTCATCTGCCACTGCTACGACTGGGTCTCTGAATAAATCACCGCCAAAATCCAACGGGAAGGAACGGAACCTAGGCGCACCTGTCGGCAAGCCTGATACAGATGTTGAATTCCTCAAAGCAGTTGCGTCAACTAAGAAGGGTAAAAGGGCGGAAGACGCGTTCGATCGGGAATTTAACAATTTGAGGATTTCGAAGCCGAAATTAGGAGAGGTAGATGAGGAGAGGCAGAGGGAGGAGGAAGAGGAGTGGAGGAGGTTTACAGACTTTGGTGATGACGCGGGGTTGAGGGGTAATTTCATGGTTGTGATGGAGATGGATATTTTCAGGAAGGAGAAGGGTGGCGAGGTGGGAACGGGGGAGAGAACTGGACAGGCAGGGAAGGAGAGGGAAATCCCGGAAGAGTGGAGGGACAAGCCCAATTTTAAGAAATTCAAGAAGGTGCGTTTGGTCCTGCGTAATCAAAGTTGATCCTCACGTCCCTGGTAGAAAACTCAAGCGACGCGCGGGGCTCTCGTGGAACTCGTGTTGAGTGAGGATAATGACTTTGATGCGGCACCTGGTACGTCTTATCTCTTGTTCGATGACATTTACTATTGAAAACTTTTCAATCTCTTTCAAGTCCACTGGAGGAGCAAGAAATCATCACAAAGTCAACGTACGACAACTTCGTCACAGATGGAAATCAAAACGGAGAGCCAGTCGATACCATCACGGTCTGCTACAAAGAACGCCATCATCATTGCTGACAACGACAACAACGACAGTGACGAAAACCAGCCACCGAGACTAGGTAAACGCAAAGCTTCGTCATCATTAACACGGACCACAAAAACAAAAGCTCCCTCACAATCTGGTTCAAGAGCACCCTTGACACGAGCAGGATCGAAACCGCCATCTCGAGCAAGTTCAGTTGTACCCGCGACACACCTGACTTCAAAGCCTTCAAAACAGGCACTGTTTTTGGATTCGGATGATGATATCCAGGAAGTGGACGAAATGCAGCCGGAGAAGAACTTCAGAGGGGACGAGGACGAGGACGAGGACGAGGAAGAGCAGACATTACGATCGAGTGGAACGTCGAGGAGGCCAGCTAGTTCGATGGAGCGACCAAAGAGGATTGCGAGGGCTACTGTAGCAAATAGGAGGACGAGAAAGGGGGTTGCAGCGTTTGCGGATGATGATTCTGATGATGGAGCCGTATTTAAGGGCTTCGGGACTGGTAGGAGAGGACGGTGAGATGTTATATGGTACCCCTACTCGACTGCACTCTCGTCTTTGCCTAAGTTTATGTCTTTATCCTGGTCTGATCATGTCGTGTTTGTGATGTTCAATGGAATGGTGAGCAATCATACTGCACCGAATGCGCAACACTATTGAGGCATCCGTTTTACTGTTCATCTGAGTAGATTCCCACTCCGCCTTATCAACTAATTGCTCACGATGCAGGTTATTCAAGTTACGAATGATTGATTCTCCCATTACATAACTAGAGTCTAGAGGAACAAAAACTTGTGGAAAACAGAAAGCGAAGTCTATGTGATATGTTATATACGCGTAATTTCCCACTCTCTACCACTACCAATATGTAAACAGCAACGATACAACACAACACGCGGGATACAGACATCATCAGTAAAAACCTGAGAGCCAAGAAAGGACCGAACCGAATTGAGAACATAGATCGTAATTACAAGCAAAAGTCCAAGGAGTGAGAAAGAATCAAAGGAAGGAGAAAATGACGAAATCACGAGAATACAGAGGGGGTTATGCAACAAAGATATCCGCACCCAATGTACTCACACCAAAAGTCATTCTTCAGGAATTTAGCCCCTACCGCCATCCATTTCAGGGATCCGTCTATCCATCAATCCCGTTCTGTCGGGCTTTCAGAACGCGAGAGCAAGAAGCAAGGGACGAGGGAAGTGACAACATTTTAATACCCATTAACCTTCTCCCCCTCCTCATCTTCCCCATTCGCCTGACTCAACTTGAGCGCCGCATTCGCCTTGCGCAAATCTCCCTCACTCAAGCTCTTGAAAGCCCCACCTCCCGGTGTACTGGCGCCACTACGGACTGAACCGGAACGCGAGCGCACTTTCATCACAAGCGGGCTATAGATAAGAACCAAGATGACGTTAGTTACGAGATTTTTTTTTCTTCGTGGAAGGTGGAAGGGATGGATAGAAGAGAAGGGAACGTACAATGGATACGAATCCTCCTCGTCGATGTGACCGGCCCATCCGAAGCCTCTATAGTCGCTCGTACCAAGCGCTTGCATCTACAGGTGAGGATTCATGCGTTAGTTGACAGGAAATAACCAAGCATTCGAGGAAGGTACTCACATCCTCTGTCAAAGTCCCAATATCACCCGGCGTGGCCGCACCCCTCAACCTCGGACTAGCAGGCATACTCGCACCACTCCCAAACACGCCCACCCTCGCCTCCTCATTCCCAGCACCAAACCCATCATCCCAAGACTCCTCAACCTCAAC
This sequence comes from Podaxis sp. C-F-92630, assembly GCA_018524945.1. Taxonomy (NCBI): domain Eukaryota; kingdom Fungi; phylum Basidiomycota; class Agaricomycetes; order Agaricales; family Agaricaceae; genus Podaxis; species Podaxis sp. C-F-92630. The sequence goes on from JAEUWS010001146.1 coordinate 12,170, forward strand.
CCCATCCACATAAAACGCGTCCGGGTACGCCCTCCTCAACGCCAGCTGCCTCGCCTTTGAATATTCAATCCCCAAATTCTTCCAATCCAAGAGCGGCGAAAGACGTTCAACACGGTTTCGCTGGTTGATTCTCTG